>WEIS01092148.1:0-41516 GCA_013389965.1 Todus mexicanus
ATTTGTCAGCGTCTCATGCAAGGCTATCAAATTATTGTGCAATCCAAACCACAGAAACCAGCCACAACTGTGCCACCGCCGCTCAGCAGCAGTCCCCTTTACAGTCGAGGTGAGTGACTTTGTGTTGGCAGTTCAGTCTTTTGTCTTCTCTCTTTCTGCCGATCCCAGTAACCTCTCTGAATCAAGCATAGATGCTCACTGAAGGCCTCCGTTGTTTTGTTGTTGTATGAAAACCTTTGCTGGGGTAGAGCCTGATCTAGGGCGGCACAAACAACTCAACTGCACCATGAAGCGACAGGTGCAGGATGTTTGAACTGTAATGAGAAGCTGGCCTCGTTCATAATGGTGAATCCACAGGAAATATGGCTTGAGTGCTGTTTGGGTGACTACATCTTAAACACAATTCACATGGTGACTTCAGGGCAAGCACATCTCTAGAAGACGACAGACCAAAGCTCCTCAACTGCATCTAAGCAGTTTCCTAACTCTTAAACAGCCATGTGAAGGTCCCAGGTAGACATCATCCTGAAGCCATGAGTCAGCAAACCTAATTAAACCCCAGAGGACAGTAGTGACTTAAGAGGGTATCATATTCCTTTGAGAGAATCTGGCTTGCTGCTTGACTTCAGACTTTTTTTCTGGATATTCTCTAGACAAGTCAGCATGATGCAGTGTTCACAGAGCAGGGAGTACACATGAATGGTTATTATTTGCTGGTTTGGGAATGAGCAGCAAGGCTCCTTTGATAAAGCATAGAGCTTAAGTGATTACTTCTGGGAGTGAAACCCAGAGAGGAAGTGAAAGTGGAGTCCAGCTTTACCGTCATACCCATCAGTTTCTCAACATTTCATATTGTCTGCCCTCTGGTTGTCCTGCCTAGAGAAGGTCTGCGTTCATAGTGTAGGAATTGTGAACGACCTGCTTCAGTTGTGATACTAGCAAATCTTAACTTGTAAAAACAAAAGGTTCCTTAAAAACGTGGCCTGGAGAATGGCTTTTAGTTTGTCTTGAGTTCAGGAGCCCAATTCTGAATTTCTTTCTGTAGGTACAGATTGTTGACAAAGCTCTGACTATTTCAGAATGCTGAAAGGGGCCATGTTTTGCTTTTTACAATTAGGTCTTGTATCACGAAACCGACCTGAAGAAGAAGATCAGTACTGGCTGAGTATGGGCCGTACTTTCCACAAAGTAACATTGAAAGACAAAATAATTACTGTTACTCGATACCTGCCAAAGTGAGTATCTCTCTGCTTCAGCAGTTTGCTGTCACTGTGCAGATGCACATGCTTTTCCAGCTGCCTGTACCTGCTTGAAAGAGCATACTGCAGAACCGTCTTTCTCTTTGGGAGAAGACAGACAAGCACTGCTATTGATGACGAGATCAATGTTTGGTTTTTTCTCTTTTAGGTATCCATATGAATCTGCTCAGATCAACTACACTTACAGCTTGTGCCCTTCACACTCTGACTCGGAATTTGTCTCTTGCTGGGTAGAATTTTCCCATGAAAGACTAGAAGAGTACAAGTGGAATTACTTGGATCAGTATATCTGCTCTGCTGGCTCTGAGGATTTCAGGTGAGATCTCTTTTTCCATCCAGACTGTTCTATGTCCTAATTGCCTCTTTTCCTTTTTGATCTAAAATTTCTTCAACAAATTCAGCCCACAAATGCTCGGTACTCCAGGGAGAGTAACTGGCCTGCTTTCACGTGTATGGTGCTAGCAGCTCTTGCTTTGTAGGAATCTTGTGTTGCTGATGAATTATTTGATCTTTAATATAAAGTCTTGATCACAAAATTCAGCATGAACTTTTTCCTCTGATACAAATGCAAAGAAATATGATGGCATTTTGTACCACACAGATGCTTTTCTTGGCTTCTTACTCATTTCTGGATCTGACTCAAAACTTCCATTTAGTTTGAATCTGTTGGAGGCTTGCTTGTGTCCTAGCTTGACTATAGTCCTACTCCTAATCTTAAAACTAATCTGGATTCTTATTGGCATTGTGGAATATCTCCACTAGCATCAGCAGGTTTTTTTGATATGTTTTCTCAACAGAACCAGTCTTTCTTGATCTTTGTTTCTTTTTAGATCTCAGTCAAAATGCCTTCTATTCTAATGTGTACCTTAAAAACAAGCAAAGAAAAAGGAAATTTAAGAGAAAAAGCTTTTAGCCTATGTTTTTCAAAACCCAAAAATCTATCTCTATGGTACAATTACTCTGAAGATGGCCTTGTTCTCATTTCTGCATATCAATGTTCAACTGCATCCCAGTGATGTTCATATCGGTGACCGTCCCTTTGCATATGTGCTCTGAGATTGTCTCTGTACTCACTGAGATTTACAGCAGACAGATGTGTATTTTATTTATTGTAAAATCCTTCATAGGAACCTGTACTGAACTCTGTCCTGTCTTCTATGTTCCTTCAGCCTTATTGAGTCATTGAAATTTTGGAGGACCCGCTTTCTTCTTCTGCCTGCCTGCATCAGTGCCACAAAGCGCATTATGGAAGGAGAAGTTCACTGCGATGTGTACGGTGACAAGCCCCGTTCTGATGAGGAGGAATGGCAGCTCCTGGACGGATTCATTCGCTTTGTGGAGGGTTTGAACCGCATTCGTCGACGCCATCGATCTGATCGAATGATTCGAGTGAGTCAGCTTTTTGTTGAGTTTTATCTGAACCATCTCATGAAGCGATAGCAGAGACACCCTGAGACAATCCCAGGCAAGCTAGGGGGTGTATGTGTGTGAGGGTAATCCATACATAAAACCACTGATGTACTATTTCAAATAGTATGTCCCTGTTAACACCTTGCTGGTTTGAGCTAATTAAATTTACCTGGAATGGGTATCCCACACTGCTGTGGCTGGAGCCAGCATCAGAACAGTCGGCTCCCTCAGGGAGAAGCCAAGCTCTGCTGCATAGCATAGCCATGCCTTAACCTGTTGGTGCTCTTTCTCCTCACCTTGTCTTCTCTTACCACAAGCCTGATGTGCATCGCATTGTGCTGTACGTGTGGTTTGCCTGGACATGTTACTGCACCTCGTAATGCAGATAATTGAACCACATGGGTGAATTCCTGGCGAACAGTAGTTTCAAGAGGGTGACGAGAAACTGATTCATGTGTATCAAATTGTCTCCCAGTTCACACACTGAACGGGGTAACTTATTTCAGAGCAAATCCACCTTTTCCAGAATAACATCCAATTTATTTTGAGAACAGCATCCGCACAAGACGTTAGACTGTTCCATTTCTTGTGTGCCTATGGCTTAACTCCCTTTTTAAAATGTACCTAATAAATCCCTGCTGACACGCGCTCGTGTTCTTGCTCACTAGTTAAGCGTAGCTTGACTAAGCCCATGCTTTCATTTTTCTGTTGTTAGAAAGGATCTGCCATGAAAGGCTTGCAGATTACTGGTCCGATTCCCACTCACTCTCTGGAGCAGTCTGGGCCTCCCATCGGGAAGAAAGGCACCTCAGCACTCTCGGCTCTGCTGCAAATGGAAGCCAGTCAGAAGTGAGTCCCTACAAAGGAGCTATATGAAGAGCACTAGAACATCTTTCCTACATATTGCAGCAGGGCTGGCTAAAGCAGACTTGGGGAGCTTTGCCTCGAAAAAATGGGTGTGGGATCCTACTTCTTTAGCATCCTTTGTCATCAGGGCTGGGGAAATACTGAGCTTTTCCAGTGACTTTCTTGTGTTATGTTTTCATTGATAGAATGAATACCAAAGACTAGAAGGGAACATGGAGACTAGAGAAGCGAATGTCCAGTAATTGAGAGGGAGCATCTTTTTAAGTAGCATCTCAATCCATTACATGTCACATTTGTCATCTATTTGTGATTTACCAGTACAGTTGTAGTCATATAAGAAGAACTGAACAAGTACACCAGTTGAGTGGTCTCAGTATAAACATCGGGTAACAAATATAGGCTAAAGAAAATAGCTTGTTTGCACTGATAACAGCTGTTAAAATAGCTGTGAAACTTCTGAGCTGCTTCTTCAATATTGATCTAGAATGGCTCAAAGAAACTCTGAGTACTAATACCAGATATGCTGTAAAGACAGTTTAAAACATTGTTGCTGTTAAATACATAAAAGATTTTAATATATTTTAGTGAAAAGGTAGTATTACACATGGGTAATACAGTTATAAAACTGAGTTCAATAGTCCATGTTGTTTATGTGGGGTAAAAAGTACTTATAGAACACTGGCTTGGCCCTGTGTTTCAGTGTGGGGAAGTAAATGTCTGAAAATAGAGGAGTACCCCTCTGCAACAGTTGTCTTCAGGTGGAAGCTGACACAGTACGTTTGAACAAATTCTGGATTCCTTCCTTTTGTTTCAGGACACTGGGGGAACAGCAAGCGGCAATGCTTTCTGGGAAGAGCTCTGGGCAGCCTTCGGAGAGTGGGAGCATTGCTATCACACCCACCTATATGGACAGTCCTCGTAAGGTGAAGACTTTCTGGTCTTTCTTTAGCTGCTATTTTTACATAAGAATTTCTTAAATAATAGAAGATTGTTTCTCTAAGCGCGTGGCTACGTCATACCACATCTTACTCTCTAATCCATCAAGGACTAGTCCTGTACTTGGGATGCCCCTAAGCCTTTGTTTGCAAGGGCATAAGAAGAGGTTGGGGCACAGCCATCCTTCAGTTCTTCAACTCTGTGACAATGAGATGGAATCTCTGGGATGCTATCTCTGTGTTTTGCGAATTTAAGAGGTATTTGTTAATTAGTCTGTTTCCTTTTCTGGTAGCACATTTCATTTCAGTCAGGGTTTACTTTTTAGATTTAGTCGTACAGTGGTGTCTGCATCTAGATGCAGGCTGTCTTTAAGAGCAAAATCAAGCTCTAGACCGTGACTATGTGAAGCTTCAGTGGAATTTTAACAGCAGGAACTCCGGTCACTTGCATCTGCTGAGAGGAGAGAATGTGTTCCTGAGTGGTGATTTAAAAGTCATTCCTGGCTGCACTCCAGGCTGGAGAAAACTCTCTTCCTGGAGCTCTCTTCAGATGCTTAAGACTGTGCTATCCCTTCTTGTCAACTGTCCTGTGAGTGCCAGGAGAGCAACAACTCCATCTCCAAGTCCCGCGAGAAGGGTGTTGTTATTTTTCTGTATGCTGGCATCAAGGTCTTTCAGCGGGAGTAACAAGGAACTGTACAAAGATACAATACTTAAGTGTAGCCTGTCTTTGGGTTCAGCAGTTGAAGTATTGCAGAGTAAAAGTTCTCAGATTTCCCGCTATAAAGTCAGCCATCTCTTTCAGTATTTTTCTCTTAGCATCTAGAGTTTTGACATCCACCTTTTTCTGCCGCCACCACCAGGTACAAGTGGCGTTTTATTTTGGAGACCCGAATATTGCTAGTTCAAGTGACAGAGTAGCTGCGATTGTCTTAGTAATAGATATCTATTTGTAGAATGAGAGTGTTTCCAAACACCGGATGAAATTCTGGGGCAGGTCATGCTAGCCTCAGAAAAAGCAGGGGCAGAAATTGACTTTGAAGCACCTTTGCAAACTTCCAGATGATAATTCAAGCTTTGCATCCTCCTCTTCTACTATTTTTGAAAATCGGCTTAATCAAGCTTCCCTTTTTAAATACAGAAATTGTAGCTATCTCTTTCTGCTGGGAAAGCTGGTGAAAATTCCACGTAGGACCAGGACAGAAGTGTTGTGTCCTGTTGTTCTGCACAGCGTGGTGGGGCAGGGGAAGGCAAGGACTGGGTTCCTTAGCAATGCCACTCTAGTGTGTTTGGAACAAAGTAGCAGACTTTGTCCTACCAGCAGATGCTAATAAGTATACACATCTTGTGTAGTTTTAAAAGTAACAGTATTCAAAAGCCTCCCTGAAGGGCTAACTGGAGAATCTGGAAGAGCACATTATCAATTGGAAGCCTCTCACAGTGCAGTAGTAAACAGTCCTATAAATATTTACGCATAAGGCCTGGGAGAGAGGCAGTTGGGATCTCCAGATTGACGGCTCACACTGGTTGGCAAGGTGCCAGCGGACAGGTAGCCTTATCAGGCAACTCTGTGCTCACTGTGAAACATCAACAAGTGTGTGCGTCATGTTTCCAGGACAGCACAAGTCCTGTGTAGCTCGCCAGCATGGGTATGTCTCTCGGCTGTCCCAAGGCCTGCAGCTGAAGTACTGACAAATTGTCACAGCTGTGTGCCCTGTCAGCAGCCAAGGGAGCGGGTGCTTGTCTAGGCTGTGATTCAGTGCTGGAGTTATTCCAAAACAAAGCTGAGCCACTGGCTCCACCTTTGCTCTGTTTCAGAGTAGGACTGACAAGTCTCTTCAGCCACTTACTGGGCAGTACAAGATGATTTTAATGCAGTGAGTTAGACTGATGTATCACCTGCATGAGAAGTCTTTGCCCTTATGGATACAGGGTGCTTGGCTCTGCTTCTGCAGTGCGTAAATTGCCAGACAGGTAACCCTGGTGTTGATTCTTTCCAGAAAACATTTTACATGTAGATACCAGGGTAAGCACCATCTTTACTGCAGGCTAGACAAGCTGTTTTGCCTAGGGAACAGAATAAAGCATTGCAAACAGGGAATGAGACTCTAGTTGAGTTCTGATCCATTATCTTGTCATAAGAGAAGGATGACACATCCTCAAAGAGCAGCTGGAGATAAATTCATCCAGGGTTTGCAAGCAGGGAGGGAACATAGCACAGGCAGTATCTGTTTAATTTTGCATGATGCATTAAACACGGTGTTGGAAAGATCTTGGTGATGAATGTTTCTTCCCTTTCCTTTCCACCATACCAGACCTGCATTTGAGAGGAAGAGTGAGCTTCCTGAAAAGAGCTCCTGTGCCTATCCCTCTTTATTATTTGAGTGACTGACAGACTAGAAAAACCCCTGTCCTTCTGTGGATATTTGTCATTACGTATACAGTTCTACAGGTTTCTGCATCGCTGTTCAGCTTTACATTGGGGATGGAAACCCACATACTTCAGAGCTCAAGTCTTTGTCCTGTGAAGGGAAGGCTGTAGTTTCAATTGGCTTCTGATCAGTGTGGTTTTCAAAACTTTGGAAAAACATCTTTTCGAAGGAAGAGCAATGCCTTGTTACAGAGAGAGAAAGTAGGGGGAATGTGTTTGCGAAACTCCCAGTGCTCTGCATTCTGCTGCATCTGACATTCTGGGTCTATTTGGGATTTGCATTCTCCTCATACTTTCTCTCTGAGGTCATTTCATACTTGCACAATCTTGTATTTGCTTTTCATCAACTCTTTGTTCCTGTTGCTGTTGCCATTAATGGGCCTACTTCCTCTGATGCCTTCAGGATGGGGCCTTCTTTATGGATTTTGTTCGCAGTCCGCGCACAGCTTCAACCTTCTACTCGCAGGTTAGTTTTGAATGGGGTCTTTTCATCTCTGGCTTTTGGGCTGAGGTGATGGAGAGCATTTGTTGTCCTGAGCTTGCCATGTGGGGAATGCGTTAGTTTCCAGACCTGCACGTTGAGAGGGAGACGCACAGCATTAGCAGGATGAAGTGGCTGCTGCTGGTGGTTGTGGCTATTTCCTTCCACCATTCAATGTTTGTGATATGCTTTGGATGTTCATGTGCCCTGCCTTACTGTCCTTTGCAGTACTGTCTTGTCAGCCACTAAAGCTTTTCTTTTTGTGTTTCAGTAAGTACTCGCTTTCCATCTTCCCTGGCTAAACAAAATGGCAACAGCTTACTCAACTTGTTCTTGGCTAAATTTCTTCTGCGGTGTCTGACTGACAGGTGGCTCTGAGAAATTGCAAGAAATTGTGTCCTTGGATTCTTAAACAACTAAGGGCTGAAAATATTGGTGGCATCTTGGTTTAAGAGAGTCATTGTGACAGAAATTTTTTATACACTTAATACTAGTTAGGAGTTAGCAATAACACAGTCTGTCCATAGAGGATACTGCTGGTTGAGGTGAGCCCTGAGGAGGGTGAGTGGATTTAGCTGGCTGCGGGGATGGTGGATTCCCCATTGGAGCATCTGCTGGTATTGGCTACCCAAAAAGGGACATGTATCACTGCAGAGTGAGAGACCTTTAGGAGATGTGAGAAATGGCACGAATGAAGGACTCTGGTCTGGCTATCAGACCTAAAGCAAACTACCAGCTTCGTGATTTTCAGCTGTGCATGTGCTATGGACTCATCATGACAGATCAGCCCTTGTATTTACACCAGCATGAGTTACTGACTTACTCTGCTGTTCGTGTTCCTCTCCCCCACCTCTCTAGCTTTTATATAACATGCCTTTCCCAAACCATACGTGTTACTGACAGATGGCAATTACAGCCTGTACTTTGCTGAATCTTTCAGCATTCATGTTCTTTCTGAAATGATTTTATGTTAATTTTGTGAACTATTCAGTCTACCGTTGGAGTAGTGCGAGTGTTCCTGCGGGAGGAAAGTGTTCTTGTTGTCTTGGCAACATAGGTGTGGGTGGGTGCCAAGCAGCCTCCTGATACTACCCTAAGAAAGGAAGGAAGATGAGCTGATTTTGTGCATTATGAAACTTGAATCCTATGTGATACATTTGCATATTTTTGTCTGAGAGTTAGAGTTGAAACTATTTTTTCTACCTGCTTACTACTTTTCCATAGCGATTAATTTTCCCATTCTGCCCATTGCGTGTTTATAAGCAGAGTTATTCACTCAGGTTGAAAATGTTGGGTTGCAGCTGGTGTGGCTGGTTTGCCAGTAGTTCTCTCAACACAATTGTTGCTGGGTTGGTGATCTTCATCTTTACTGGGGTCTGAATGTTGTGTTTGTCAGTAGCTCAGTGGTGATGACAAGAGTAAGACCGCATTTATCCTTTCTGCATACGTTTGTGCTTGCCTTATAGCGTTGCTTGTTGACTACTAACTTGACCTGAGGTACAGATGATGTGGGGACAGGAGAAAATGAGAAAGGGATTGCATAATAAATTTCCTGAATACGTTGCTATTTACACTTCTTGCAGGTCTCTATAGATCAGTCAGTTCCTGCAACTTCAGATGGCAACACATTGATAAACACGGGGCAGTTACCTGATAGGGGCAACACGCAAACCTTGGGCAGTTCCCAGAACATTGCAGACCAAGGATATTCCGCAGCTGGTGCTGCAGAGGGCAGGTAAGAAAAGCACAGCAGTGCTGTGCTGCAGTTCTGCTCAGTTACGTTCTCCCTTCTGGTGTCAAAAAATGGGCATTTAAACAGGAACCTGAGAACAAGATCTGCTGTGTCTGTCAGCGCTGAGGCACTTGTCACAAGACCTTGCTGCAGCATTTCCACATGCAGAAAGAGTGATAGTAAAATAAGCCTTGCAACCCAGTTTTCTAGAATTAAATGAACACAAGGCCTGAATTGCCCACCCACAAAAAGAGCTTCATTCTTCACGAAGTGAAGGACTAAGAAATTCCATACTTGAAATCTGTTAGCAGAAAACCAGGCTTTGAATTGACGTCTGTCTTCTGTCTTTTTTAAGCAAAGGGAGCCCCTGCAGGTCTGAATTGAGTAGGTTGATGAAATCCAAGGGCCTCTAACCTAGAGGCGAGACACTGGAGAGGAAGTTACATTAAAAGTAAACTATATTAGCACCTGTTTCCTATGGTTGTGCATTACAGTAAAAAAAAGAAAAGCCATCCTCAAAATGTTTGCTCTCAGTTGTGCCTGAGCATGGCTGTGTGTAATATAGTGTGCTTTGGGTCAATACAGCAATGACCTGATGACCTCGGGGGAAAAATACAAGTATGATGCTTTTAGTTGTCCTTTTTAAGATGGAAAAGGAAATACATGTGGCAACGTTGTTGGGTGTTGGGAACAGAAGAGAGCATTTTTCTTCCATGTGCATATTTGAACAAATCTGGCAGCTCCTTTTATTTTTGAACATGTTTCTGTTTATTTCCCAGCTCTCAGCAGTGTTCAGCAAGCACTCTGACTTCCTCCTCCACCTTGATGGAGATTCTCGAAGCCATGAAGCATCCCACGTAAGTTTTCAGTATGATTCTGCTCAGCATCTGTCTAGATGTTTTGTAACAGAACATGAGGCATGGAGCCACTCAAAGGAGAGCCCCAGGTCAGCTGTGGAAGAGTTTTAAGCTTCCTTTTATTATTCAGTTCCAATCTTTCCAACACACAATTTTGTAGAAATTTAGGTGTGAGTATTGCTGCCGAGACCTCAGTTATTAGAATCCCAGAATCTTGTTAAAGCAAGAATTCTTAGTTAGACACGAAAATATTCTCAATATCAGCTCATCATCTTGTTAGCAGCAGCTGATGATACATCACTCTGGGAGCACTTTGCATTTCTTGTCCTGTATATTTATTCCCCCCTTTTTTTTCCCCAGCAGTGTTTTTTGTCTTTGTAACTTATAAGACCTTGGGATCAGTCTGTGTTTAACATGTGTGACTTGCTGTGGTTCAGCACAGGGGTGCAGCTGCTCTCTGAACAGAAGGGTCTCTCTCCGTACTGCTTCATCAGTGCAGAGGTTGTCCACTGGTTGGTGAATAACGTGGAAGGTGTGCAAACCCAGGCCATGGCGATCGACATCATGCAGGTAAGAGAACTATCCAGAGGTCTACGGAGGGCCAGAAATACCTCGCTCTGTGAAGGAAGTAGAATTGTAGAGGAAAAGATAGCAGTAATTGCTGCTTGCTTTTAAAATCCTTTTTTTGATAGGATATTGAATACATTCAACAGAATATGAGGTAATGATTAATTTTTTTTAATTCCCTATCACAAAACAGTAACATATTCTTCAGTAGTAATATGTATTATTTTTTCCACGTATAGATGATGATAATTGTGTCTATAACCTCCAATTAGCCAGTAGGTACCAAGACTACTTCATTATTACGAGGCACTACAGTTTTGGGTTTAGTTTTGGTTTTTCCTTTGACAATTAGATACTGGAGTTGTAATAAAACCTGCATGTGGCCTCTGTCTTCTGGATGCTGAAGTATACACACTCTGTGCAACATACACTGCTCGTGCTCATGATTTTTTTTTCTTCCCTATCGAACTGTGTCAGGGGCAGAAGGTTGGAAATGTTTTGGAGTTAATTTCTCTGCTGAGATCCCATATCAATTAACAGAAAAGCTAGAATGTTTCCAACCTCTTACCTTCCTCTAAATTCATCTGTAAAACCAGAGCAGGGTAAGGGAGGAAGGCAGAATGTTATCAGAGATAACATTGCTGATATTCTTATTAGACACATATCTAGACAAAAAGATGTCACAAGAAAGAAAATGATTTCCTAATGTTCTCTAGCAACCTTTTTATGTAACTGGAAAAGTGACTTCTCCTTTTTTATCGTGTTTGCTCTGTTCTCTTTTTTTGTTCAGAAAATGCTAGAAGAGCAGCTAATTGTCCATGCATCTGGAGAAGCTTTACGAACCTTTATTTATGGCTTTTATTTTTACAAGATTGTTGTGGACAAAGAACCAGACCGAGGTCAGCATTGTATTACAAGACTTTCCTCATTATCCCTTTGCGTAATCACTAGCTGTACTTGATTCTTATGGGTGCTGCAGGAGAAATGCATTTCAGAAGCAAACAGAAACGTTGCTCTAAAGAGAATCAAAGAAATTCAGCCTTTTTGGTTTAAAAAATGAAAAGGAATTGTGGACAACGTAACCTAATTTTTTTGCTTCCTCTTTTTCAGAAAGAGCTACATCTCTTTTCTGATCCTGAACACTTGTTTCTAATTGTGATCTGTTGTTCCCCTTGCTTTTTGTTCAGTGGGCATGCAGCAGCCTGCCATGTGGCACACAGCTGCCATGGACGACTTCTCCGCCTTCCAGAGGAAATGGTTTGAGGTGGCCTTTGTGGCAGAAGAGCTCCTGCACTCGGAAATCCCAGCATTTTTCCTACCCTGGCTGCCCAGCCGCCCAGCCTCCTATGCAAGTAGGCACAGTTCCTTTAGCCGCAGTTTCGGAGGACGGAGCCAGGCAGCTGCACTATTAGGTAGATGCACAGCACAGGTGACAGCTGGGGAAATTCAAGGGGATAGTTTGAAAGGGGAAGAGCAGCCAGCCAAGAGTATGATCTCACGTGGACCAGCAATAAAAAGCTGCAAATTTCACGCTGGCCTTACATGTATCTTGCACGCGGACTTGTTCTCATGTGTTTCACTGGCTGAGCAGACAATTTTTGCTGTTGAGTACCGGAATACAGCAAAAAGTGTTCTTTAAATATTCTTTTTTCCTGAACTTCCCCCCATGCCATCCTCTAGAATTCAGAGAGGAAAACACTGACTTTTTCTCCTTGCAGACCCAGAAAGACTCTTCCCAACCTGTGATGATGGTGGAGGGAGGGATAAGTTGTGAGAAAAGCTGAGCAACCCAGCTGTACTTAAAATGATGTGTCTAATTTGCTTCTTAACAGCAAAAGCCACAGTGAGATGCAAATACATTAAAGTTCTCTGTGACGTGCTGGAAGCTTCTCAGCTAATCTGAACAATGTATAGCCAGACTCCTTCTATAAAGCCTGGGAAGCCCAGCTACAAGTGATCCTGCAGTCTGGAAGCAGTAGGGTTTACATATGGAAGATTTTGCTGCTGGGCAAGATCCCACTGTAATATCTAAAGTTCTGTAACGTGTGAAGTATCACACTGACTGCCACTAACAGCCCGTGAAACACACTGGCTGCATGACTGAGTGTGGTGCTTTGTCAGCTTTTTGTTGTATTTCCAGGCCAGCCTGAGTCACTTGCTTTTGTTCTTCTTTCCCTGTTTAAAATTACAAGAAAAAAATCATTGCTATGGATCTGCAACTTCAGATTTATTTAGATGCATCTTTTAAAGGCCTATCAATTAAGGATAAAAAGAAAATTCTGCTGTTCTCCTGTTTTGTGTATCTGATCTTCTGAAGAGAAGTGACTTGCTGCTGGTGTAGTGTCTTTTAGACCTGAAGTTGCAGTGATCCTTGTGTGTTTCTGAAAGCCTTGTTTGAAGAGGAACAGCATCAGAAATGGGACAGTGGTAAGGATAGCAAGTCTGAACTAATGATTAATTCCCTGAAGCCAATATATGCAGGATATTTTTCCCTGTCACACGACAAATCTGTTGCCTTGGCCAGTATCCAACCTCATTAGCTCAATGATTGGCCAGAGCTGAAGCCTGAACGTAGGCTGGCATAAGACTATTGTGAAGGCTGGAGGCGCTTGGGCCGGATCCTGTTCCTGCTTTGATCTCTTACTCACTGTTTAGCCCAAGAAAACTGCTTCACTTTTTGATATCTGTCCTCTTGTGTGAGATGAGAAGACTGAGACTCAGTAAGCTTGCACCTGGGAAAATGGGCGAAGAAAAAAGGGCGCTTTAGTGTCCCTCTCACCTTTTCTTTAATGCCAGCCAGGAAAGTATATTCCCTCAGCGTGTGATACAGTGACAAACTTGTGTAGTCCTCGTTTTTCCACTTTAGTTGGAATTATGTCCATTCTGCTATTTAACTAGTTTGCAGTCCTTGGGTGAATGAAAAAATGCCTCCAGATTGCTCACATGCAGTCTGGTTATTCTAGGAATAATAGTTTCTTGGAGAAAAATCCAGTGTGGAACTCTTTTCTTTCAAGTAGACTGGTTTAACTGACTTTTCTGTGCTGTCCCTCTTCTAAACTGTATTTCAAAAAAACCCTTCACCAGTTCATCTGAGGCAAAGAGCTTTACTAAACCCAGATGACCTCTGGTCCACGTGACTTCATTTGTTCCTCTCTTGGCTTTGGTTTGGTTGTGGTTTTTATTTCTTCCCCTCCCCACCTTCCCTAAATGTCAGGCTGTGACATAAAATTGCATGCAAGCATTGGGAGCTCTGGAACAAGCTCCATATATCTCTAAAATCTTTGTCCCTCCCAATTCCCCTATGATTTGCCCACTGATTGTCCCCTTTCCCTTTCCAGTGGAAGTCTGACCTGTGATATACCTAATCTTGTCCCTTTTGATTTATAGCAGTGCATGCACTAGCAATTGTAGTCATGTATGTAGTGGTCTGTGACTGGAGAATAACCTGCCTGCTCCTCTCCGATTTACTCAATAAATCATTAGGTAAATACTCAATGGTACAAGACAATTGGGAAGCAGGTGAGTCCTCTTAAAATCAGATCTATGGAAACCAGAGTTTATTCTATTAAAATTAAGTTGGTTTTAATCTGAAGCTTCTGAATTTAGACACGTGGATCTTCTCAGTTTTTAAGGTCCTTTTGATTAGCTCACCTGGTTGGACTGCGTTCCTGTTGCTTTCCCTGTGATTTACAGGTGCAGACAAGGTGGAGAGAGAAGCTCCAACCCTAACAGGGGGTCTGCATTATCTGGAAAAACGGAGCAGGGAGCTCATTCTTCACGGAGTGCTAGTTCGGGCACACTGGACTGTGGTGTTACCACTGACCTCTGGCTAATGACCAACATCTACCTGACTGAGCTGCTTTCATTTTACAGCTTCTGTGATGTTATTTCCCAACATAGTTTGGTACAAAACTGCTACCGTAACCTTCTAAGCACAAGCATTGCATTCACAGTGATAATGCACTGAAAAGGAGCCAGAAAAAGAAAATCATAAGGTGTTGATCTGACAGCATTAGCCCAACTCAGAAATTGCACGATACGTTTCCCAAAGACAAAAATAGGTCTTATTTACAAAACAAAACTGAGTGATGTTCTTCCATTTTTATTTTCTTTTAATCCTGTTTTTAAGATGCACTAATAGCAATGTAAAGGACTTTCTTATAACCAGGAAAACTATCTCCAGCTAACTTGCTGTAGAAGTGAAGGTGGGAACCTTCCATCTACCTTGAGGAAGAACTTTAACCACTTTTTTTTAAGCCATTAAGTCATACGGTCACTTAAAAGCCGACCATGTAAAAGGGTGTACATCTACTTAAGCAAGAAATAACATCCATCCCACATGCATGCAATGAAGAAAAGGGCAAAGGTTTTCAGTAGTACTGTTGCAGCCCTTTGTTTCGTGTCAATTTTTAATATTCTAGAAATGTAAAATTATGTATTTGCCTGAAGAACAGTTGAACAATGTGGTTCCTAGCAGGACTTTCGTCTCAGTCAGGAGATCTGGGTTCTATCCCTGGCTGCTGTGTGACACCAGCCAGGTCACTTCCACTTTCTGTGCTTCTCTTCCTCTCTTGCCTGATACCCAGGATTTTCTTTCTCGGGGATGCTGGGGTGTAGGGCACAAAGGGAGGTGGATCTTGGGCGCTATCCCAGCGCTTACTGCAAAGCAGTAGAAGGTATCGCAGTGATTGTAATGCTGCTGTGTGAGTCTTGGCTGACTTTCCACGCTTTTACCAAAAGCGTTGGGTGTGCAGTTTTAGCAGTGCGGTAATGTGGGATATTGATATGGGGTTAAAGAAACAAGAAGTTTAACTTCTAATCTCCTTTAGCTGCGGAAAGTCCTGGAATGCTCCTGCCCTGTGTAACAGCACCCTGTTGTGATTTCTGGTGAGGGCATATGAAAATATTAAAACCAGTCTCCAATGTCTGGGGTCTGAAGGAGCTGATGTTGTCTAGCCATGTTTAATTATGCATCAGTCACTTATTGATTAGCTGCTTGACTCTTGGTTCTCTGTTGCAGCTGAACTGCCTTTTGACTGCTTGGGGAGGTAATTCTGTGGCACAGGCCCCTGTTATGAGTAATCACTCAGCTTTTTTGTCTTGTGATCTGGATGAGCAGCATT
The DNA here is from genome assembly GCA_013389965.1 of Todus mexicanus. Lineage (NCBI taxonomy): Eukaryota > Metazoa > Chordata > Aves > Coraciiformes > Todidae > Todus > Todus mexicanus. The sequence continues at coordinate 15,663 of WEIS01092148.1, forward strand.
CTAGGACTATTCTGCTAGCCCAAAAATATTTAGGGAGGAGTGGGAGGACAAATTAATTTCAAATAGCTTGTCTTGTTTCTTCTGGTTTCTTCATCCTATCTCCCACCCTTTCTTTAATGCATCTTTTAAATGTACCCCTATTCCTTGGCTGTGTAGCTGCCACAGTGCCTGAGCAACGGACAGTGACGCTTGATGTGGATGTGAATAACCGCACTGACCGCTTGGAGTGGTGCAGTTGTTATTACCATGGCAATTTCTCCCTGAATGCTGCCTTTGAAATCAAGTTACACTGGATGGCAGTGACTGCAGCTGTTCTTTTTGAGATGGTAAGCGATGCCTGTCTGGCCTCTGTATCCCTGAGACTACTGCGGACATTGTCATGGGAAGTGTTAGGAGAGAGGCAGTGGGTTGGATCTGCCCTTATGTCCATAAGTGATTGCAGTGGTGGTTGTTAGCATTGCTGCATCTGGCCATCGTTTATCACGCTATCTATAGGAATGCTGTCTGCAGGGCGGTGGTCTGCTTTTAGTGGGTTTCATGCACAGTATGCAGAGATCAGTACAGGTCAAGGTGATAAATTTAAGTCCCCCTTAGGCAAATCTTAAGCCCTGATCTGAATCTTTGGAAAAGAATCTGGTTTACATTGCATTCCTTCTATCCCCAAACCTGAAAACTCTAAATCTCAGTGGAACTGCTTTTGTGACAGGGCTTTCCCCGGCAATGTGTGTTTCCTCTTCGGCAACGCTTTCTAGCTTTTTTTTTTTTAACTTGCTAAAAACCATTTTGACTTGAAAATGCAAATGGTTTGCGTCACTTCTTAATTTTTACATTTTTGCTGTTTTTTTCCCGTTTGTGGCTTCTGTAAAATTCCAGTTATTTAACACCGGGGCTTGCTCCACCCAGCCAGATAGCACTAGGTGATTGGTTTTGCTTTTATTTAAAATCTGTCGCACTGTTCCGGTAAAGCAGCCGTGCTTAGCCGCTGATGATAAGTAGGCTGAATCAGTTCCTGAAAAATGTCCTATTTTAAAGTGCTTTCTGATTGATGTGGCACTTCAAAAAGGAAAGCTCGATGTATTGTGCTTGTACTGCTTTGCTTACAAGGACACTTGTGTGCTTGCCATGCAAAGCAAGCGGAGCCTGTGGAGAACTGAGCATGTCTGATCTATTCTCAGGGAATGAGTTGCTCCTATGCACAGAAGTGCCCTTCTTCAGCTTGACATATGTTGTATGATTCATTGTTTGAATCTTTTCTCAGGTTCAGGGTTGGCATCGGAAAGCCACATCTTGTGGTTTCTTGCTAGTTCCAGTCTTGGAAGGCCCATTTGCTTTACCCAGTTACTTATACGGAGACCCACTTCGAGCTCAGTTGTTCATCCCGCTCAATGTTAGCTGCTTGCTGAAGGAAGGGAGTGAGCATTTGTTTGATGGTGAGACGTTCCTTTGTTTTACCCTCTGATGTACTTTTCTGGAAGCAGGTCCCTTCTGGCACGTAGCTGCCACAAGGAAACTCGTTTACCAGACACGATTAGCTGGGTGATGGCCCTGCTTGCACATTTCAGCAGCCACCCTCTGCAAGGTGGTGCTCGGGGGAAGCTGTGCTGGCAGGCTCATCAGCACGCAGCTGTGTGGAGTTGGCAGCAAGAAGTACCAAGGCACAGGAAAGGTGGCCGCCCAGTGATCTTTGTTGCCATAAAGTTGCATACCCTTGTAGAGCCTATACGAAGCAGTTGTTGTGTTTGACGTGATGTTACACTGTCAGAGTCTGTTTTGCTGGTGGAAGCTGCCCACAGCTGCTCTGCATTTGTATCCTGCATTTGTTTATTCTCCCCCTCAGCGAGATTAGGCTTTCACAACTGCCATGCTCTTTTTTGTTGTTGCCATGGTTACACTCACAGTGAGAGTGTTTGCACATGCGATTAAGAGCTGGAAACTGCAGTCTCCTTTTCTGCAGTGTGACCTCGCCCTTTTGAGTGACACAGTTGTGGTAAGTCTCAGGTGCAAGCTCAAAGATCAGAGAATTCTGGCCCCGCACAGAGAAAGGCAAAATTGCATCGTGAGAAGGGACAATTAGCAAAAGGCTCCATTTCAAAATAATAATGACGATGCTTTTATTTATTTTCATTAACCCTTGACCCAGTGTCCAGGTGTGAACAAATCGCGATCAGTGACAAATCCATGTGCTGGGAGATCATGGTAGCCCTACTGATTTTGAACTATTTTCAGAGCACTCTGTGGTGATACACCACAGCCCACTCTGCTTCCCTGCCCCTGCCCACACGCCCCATTGCGGTCCTCTCCTTCATCTCAGAAAACACAAATTCAGGGGTGAACCTGCTACTGGGGTGTAAGAGACGTTTCCAATAAGATGGCATTCAAGGCACAGCTAACAGAACAAAATGTGATTAAAAGAAATGGCTAGGAAAAAAGTGCACACAGGTCTTCCTAGGAAAACATAACTCTTGAAAAAGAAGGAAATAAAGTGGTTTTACTAGGTAATTGTTACCTGTTTATTTCAGGCTTTGAACCAGAAACATACTGGGACCGTATGCACCTCCTGCAGGAAGCAATAGCACACAGGTACGTACAGAGCAGAGGGGCTGAAAGGTTCGTATCTCCCTGGATAGCGGAGCCTGTGCTGAACAGTCGCTCCTGAGTCGCGTGGGTTCTTTGCCATCTGCCTCTCTGCAGTCTGCTCGCAGATTATTAGACTAAAATATAACTGGCATGCCTGGAGGTGGTTCTGTGGCTGCAAGGGGCAGGTAGATAGCGTTTCAGCCTGTCACTTGTTAGCAAACCATACCCTCCTCCTAGGGAAGGCATTGCCTTTTGGAAGGTGCCCTGTTATTCTAAGAAGCCAATAAGACTGTAAATAGATTTATTTCTGAGAAGGGACAGTTACTTCCTTCGCGTGTACTTAACAGTCTTGAACTGGATGACAGCCAATCATTGACAACAGGCAAGAGACTGGGACACGACCTGTACGTAGGGAGGTTGAGCCCAGTTTAAAAAGGAATTGCTGGAAACATAGAATACTATCTAGCCTTACCCGCTCGTGTGCTTGAGCTGCCTGTTTATTTCATGGTGTTGCTGCTACGGTCTTTTCCATGACAGGAGAGACTGGCTTTTGTAATGGACTTTAGCTTGGAAATAAGCTTTTGGTAGCTTAGAAAGCAGGAGAGGAATAAGTATTCTCAAACAACAAAGAACTGTCAGGTGAGCTGCTTCAAGTTCTGCCTGGAATATTGCCCAGCGTGAAAAAAATGATGTTACAGCTTGAATCATACCCACGGACTGTCTGCCTTGACTACGGCTCTCCCCTCCCTCGTGTGCAGCTGCCCCATTTTGTCAAAGACTGCTCAGAGCCCGCCCAAACCGAGCTACGGGTGCTCTTGTTTTGGGCACAAGTTAAGGAGAACAATTAGTGTGGAGTTCCAGGCTGTGCCACCCTGGACCTTGCAGGGCCGGGGAATATCTGGAGAAGCTCAGCTCCCCTCAACCCTTTTCCCCTTGCCTTCAAGCTGTAAGAAGAGGCAGCCTTTGTGACAGTGGAAGGTTTTCCCTGGTGTCCGTGCCTTGGGCTGAAGGGATGCTAGCTGCCATGGCTCTTTATAGCTTTTTTTTTTTTTAATTCCTCTGGTGCTTGTTTCTCCAGGTTTGGATTTGTGCAAGATAAATACTCAGCCTCTGCATTCAACTTCCCAGCTGAGAACAAGCCCCAGTATATCCATGTGACAGGTGAGCAATATTTGGCAGGCACTGGGGCAAGGAGGAGGCTTATTATAAACAAAAGAACCGCTTTACATGCAGTTTGTGTTTTGTGTCAGTGATGTTGCTCCTCATTACGTCCGTAGTCAGATGACAAGTAGGTGTATCAGCCAACACAGACCGGAAAGCTGGAGAGGCAGGATGAGTATGACAAGCACGAAGTGTTGCTGCTCATCGGTGGCATTGGTTTGAAATCTTGCTTTATAGTGTCTCTGGAACTTTTCTTTCCAGGAGATGGAGAAATAAAGAAAAAAAATAAGGCAGAGCTTATTCCAAGTGCAGTGTAAATAACTGTGTACCTAGAATTAGCTTCCCTACTGAGGGAAAAGTGTTGGGACGAGTCAGTGCTCTGTTCTCACGCTTAAGATCAGTTGTAGATGGATCGCTACCCACAGACACTGTGTGGGAGATAGACAAAGCATTTGGGATCCACTTGCTCTCATTATTCTTCATAAATGTTGGTGCATCTATCAGCACTTCTAACCCCATGCATGGAATATTACAGTGAAATAACTTAGTCTGCTCAGAGGGGTTGCTGAGACGTGAAGACAGTGACAGGAAGAAAGCTTTTGGAAAATTTCAGAAGAGAGCGGAAATTGATGGAAGGTTAGAAAGATGGATCAGAGGTGACATCTTTGCTTCGTTCCCCTCTACTAAGAGAAATGCAAGACTAAGGGTGCTCTTTCCCAGTGCTGTAAGTGCAGGAAGAAGCAGCATGTAAAAGTGAAGGAGGAAAAGTGTATCCCGTTTTACCTTGCTAAGAGGCAATTAAATGAAACTCAATCCAGTTTCCTTTTCAGAATTGAATGAGTCAGCTACCAGCTGTAGGAACTTAGGTCTGCCTAAGACTAAAATCCTCTCTGTTTCCTCCAGGGACAGTGTTTTTGCAGCTACCGTATTCCAAGCGAAAATTTTCTTGCGGGCAGCAGCGACGCCGGCGCAACTCCACTAGTTCCACCAACCAGAACATGTTTTGTGAAGAGCGCATTGGCTACAACTGGGCCTACAACACCATGCTGACCAAAACGTGGCGCTCCAGCGCCACTGGGGACGAGAAGTTTGCTGATCGCTTGCTGAAGGACTTTACAGACTTTTGCTGGAACAAAGATAGCCGGCTTGTTTTGTTCTGGACTGATTGTCTAGAGAAGATGCATGCTAGTGCTCCTTGAAAGGAGCTCCTTGCAAGAAGCCAGCTTGAAGCTTTACCTTGTGGCAAGGGAGTAGAAGTGAAGGATGATGACTGGAGAAGAGCCTTTGTTGGGTTCATCTTGAGGCTCCAAGAAGACCTGATCAATATAGCTGTTGATATTCAACAGAATTTGATTAAGCCTTTGAAACAAGAATCTGAGCTCTTGGCTTGCCACTATCTGTCACTTGACCTCAGCTTGGTTTCAAGTAGCTGCAGTTCTTGATTGCCAAAACTTCCGTTTGAGCAGATGTAAAGGAGGGAGAGCACAAACGGCTTTCAGGGGCAGTTAGATTCCGCACAGTGTGATGGTAGCAGCTCGCCGTCCTTGGAAACGATGGGTGCCGTTTGCGGGCGCTGTGCCTGACAGCAGCCTGCCTCTTCCCCTTTGAGGTGTACCTGATTGTGTGAATATGTAAGATAAAATGGGAGAGACACTGGTTACATTTCATATGTGTAAATAAGTAAAAATGCAGAAAATCAAGTGACCTGATGTTTTGTTGTAACTCCAGACAGCAATACAGAATGTGGGAGGTACAGGAGAATAATTGCCAAAAGGAAATACTGTTTATTGCGTCCGGCAGAAAGAAAAGCTCAAAGTTCAGTGGTGGGGCTTTGTTCTTCAAGCATCCAGCACTTTCTGTCTGCAGCTCTGGGTCTAGAACAGCACCATGCAGCAGGAGCAAGAAGCCAATTGCTGAGATGCTGCTGATTGAGGAACGAGGAGGTTTATGGGCACATGTTTAAGATCTGCCTGCGTGCAGCAGGACAAACGTCTGTACTCAAGGCTGTAGCCTTTGTCTTTGCAGAGGACGCTCCCGTATGGCGCATGGCCTGGCAGGAGCGTGAGCTAGTTATCTCAGTGGGGACTGGGTTCAGGGCCTGCGCCCGGCAGCGCGGGGCGTGGGGGGCTGCTGCCTGCTGCTGCCACATCGCCACTCTCGGTACCTGGAGTGGGCAGAGGGCTGCCACATTCAGGGTCGTGTTCAGCCCCGATTCAAGGAAAAACAGAGCTGCTGCAGCCCGAGTCGGGATGACTCGAGTTATTACATGGTCCCTGTCTGGAACGGGAGGCTTTGAGCTGCATCCCTCTTCATTCTGTTCATCTAAGCGTGGCAAAATTACCCGTGCATGGCTGGTGCCCGTTACCATCGAAAATACTCCGCGAAGCCCTCGCTGCCGGCTCTTCTGCGCCGCTGGGCTGCGGCAGGAGCTGTGCGCCTTCTCTCAGCGCAGTTCAGCGGGACGGGGGTGAGGAGCAGGGGCAGCCCCGCACCCCCCGCCCGGGCAGAGGCCCGCAGCGGCTCCGCACCCGCGCAAGGGGCGCTCCCAACGCTGCGGGAGCTGCGCACCAGGGAGACGTTCGGGCTGGCGGCGGTAGAGGCACCGCACCCCTGCCCCGCACCCCGCTCCCTGCCCCGCTCCCTGCCCCGCTGCGGGGCCCGGCGGGAGGAAGGGGCCGCGGGGGCGGCCGGGACCGGGCGGGCTGCGTTGGGAGGGGCCGTGGCTGCCGGGCTGGTCCCGCTCCTCACCTCGCAGGTATTGAGCAGCGTTTCCCGGCTCTGTCGGGCGGGGCTGGGGTGACCCTCCCGGGACGGGGCATCGCGCCCATCTCCTTTCCCCAGGCCAAGGGGCAGGGGAGTTGGGCTGGGCTGGGCTGGAGCTGCCTTCTGCCCCTGGCCTGGCCGGGCGGGTTTGGAGGAAGGAGCCTCCGAGCCCAGCGGAACGGGAATGGCTCTGCAGAGCCCGGGGCTTGCCCAGGGCGGACGGTGCTGGCGGCTCCTCGGTACCTCGGTGTTCCCAGCTGGCCACACACCCTGAAACTGGGGAGGCTGGGGCAGCCCAGTGCGTGTCTCCCCACTGCAGCCCTCCTGCTTTCGCCCCTTCCCTCAGCCTCTGAGTCTTGGGGCGAGATTAACGAGTCTTTCTGAGCTCGTTTTTCACAACTACAAACCCGGTGAGGTTTTAGCCTCGCAGGGCTGCTTTAGGCCTATTTTTATTTTACGTGTTTTGAGGTCCTCAGACTGCTTTCAACAGCACACTGAATTTTTTTTCTTTAAAAACAAAAAAAAGCGAAGCGTACTATAGAAGCTAAAAATAGGAGATAATAATTTTTATCTAACCACAACTTTGTGCATTGCATAGCAAAGGCTTCCAACGGGACGCAAGGATGAAGCAGTTCATGGCCATGTTAAGCAGGAATAAAAACAAGGATCCTCCACCCGCCAAGCTGCTGGATCTAGCAGGACAGCTTTGCCAGGACCTCCAGAGCTCATCTCCTAGTCTGGAGAAGCTGGTTGAGGCCATGCTGGGATGCAAACACAAGATGCATTTTCTCACTAACATCCATGTCGTCCGAGCTTGTGTGTTTGTTCATGTCCGAAACGGGCGGCATGACGCAGCCTGCAGGCTCCTGGAGGTAGGGATGTGTTCTTTGTTCTTTGTTTCTTCATGGAGGTAAGAAGCTGTATTAGAGCAATAGTGGTTAGAGCTGTTAGTGCAGAGTTACCCAGACTGCAGCGTGTGGGGCTGTTCCAGCTGGCGTACAGCAGCAGAGGGTGGTATCTGTGCATTGGCTGACCCGAAACGCAGGATAAAGCCCTTGCTACAGGCAGTTACTATTAATCTGCCCTGGGAAAGAAGGTAACGGAGTGATTGTGGGGTTGGTTGCAGTGTGTGAAAGCAGGATTTTTGTTCTCTAGTGTTACGGTTCTTGGAGTTTTTTGCAAACTCGGGGGTCATAATGTAAAAGCCTTGAGGAGGCCAAGTTCAGAGGGCTTGCCAGGATGGGGAGATGGGAAGGCGAGTTGGCATCCCTCAGGGTGGGGGATTTTGGCCCCTAGGTCTGGTAATGTAGCCCTGTCCACTAGAGCAAAAGATGGACTTAGGCAACTCCCTGTGTACATCAGAGAAGGTACAGCGAGCCATACTCTTGGATAATGCTACCAGCTTTGTCAGACCAGTAGGAATCTCTGAGTAAGTCTCTCGTAGTTGAGGGTTTTCTCCTTTATAGGAAGTCCGACTGACTTACCTGGAAGTTTTGCTTACCTGCTGTTTTGTTCTAGTATTGCAAGGCAGAAGAGAAGAAGGAGCTGGTGCAACTTTGGCATGAGATTCACTACCGGAGGGCTATGGAGAAACACCACACAGATTTTCTGACTCCACTGCAGAAATTCCGTTGCAGGAAGAGGTACCATGGCATGGGAGGGGCAGAAATTTTTGTCTCTGCTGTAGTTACCACATGCAGGGGGTTGAGATGCAGACTGGTTTTGCATCTCGAGATGGCTGCTTCTTGGAGCTAGGTTTTTCTCGATGTTTTGAGTATTTGTGGCAACATGAGAAAATTTCTGTGAATGGCTCTTTTTGGGTGCTTTGTAATCCTCTTTTCTCTGGCGTACAGGAATCCTCCGCCTATTTCCCTTTGTCCTGAAGGTCTGAAGAGTCGAAACTATTCAGATGAAGTGCGCCAGCAACTGCGCAGGTTTGCTGCAGAGGTGACAACACATCCAAACAAGGAGCAGCGGGTAGGGTCATGTACTTGCAATTAAGCCTCTGTGTTGCAGCAAAGCAAAACTCTGTCCTTAGGGATCTATAACTGTTTTCATTCTAGATCCTTGTTTCAGAAGCCCCATTGGGGTTGGGATTCCCCATATTTGATCTTTCCCTAAAGATTTCTTTAAAAAATCATCAGGTTCATGCTAGGTAATTTCACTTGCTTTGGACAAAAAGACAAGGAGAAGTAAGTTCCTCACTGGGGTTTTAACAGTTCTAATTTGGTAGTGGTTGAGCGTAGGCAGCAAAACAGCCATCACTCCGAAGAGCTAGTGATAAATAGCTCTTACTTGACCGAGTCACATTCTGTATAAAATTGCGCTGTGCTTACCAGAATGTATTTTGTATGGACAGATCACATTAAATTCAAAGAATTTGAAAACGTGTCAGGCTGTGTGGATGTACGCATGCATCTGCCTGCTTTGGACAGGGACAAATCCCTAATGAAAATGACGAATTAATTCAGTGATCCTTATCGATTACTACCTTGCAAGGTGAAGGCTTCAGACTTTAAAGTCTGCCTCTGTGGTGCTCAATTTTTCCAACACCCTTCTCATCTGTGGCAGGAGGTCCTGGTGAATAATTCTGCCATGTGAAGGTGGTTTATTTCCTACCCTTTTCACAAAGCAGCAACAACTTCAAAATTTTCATTAGAAAAAAACAAGCAACAATCTGAATTGGGAGCATAGCGAAGTTGCATAATTAAGTCAGGACATGATGATTACTTATGTGTTAATTTTTCACTATGTTCTTCACTTACGTGATGTCGTTATTTAATAAATAGTTAACGATTAGTTTAATACAGCAGAAATTTTTCAGTGAATGCGATAAAGATATTTATATTGTTCATAGTTTGTGAAAACTGCTTCATGTGGTAAATGCAGTAGCATTTGTCCTGTTAGTGTCATGTTAGCGATGGAACGTGTGTTTTCCAGCAACTCTTCTGAGTTTATGAATTGGTCTCCTCAATGAGATCCACGTAGACTTATTGGAGACGTCTCAAACAAACATCACTGGGTTTGAAAGCTTTTGTGCTGGGCTGCTTTTGGAACTGCTGGGGAAAGCCAGGTTATTTGGATATGGCTTATTCTTTTTCCCTTGATACCTGGCTTTGCAGGAGGGATTGGCTCGGGACATGAACCTGCAGCCAACTCAGGTCTATAATTGGTTTGCCAATTATCGACGACGTCAAAAATCCTGCCTCCCTCATATGGAAAAGCTCAACAACTCATGTCCTGGGAGGGCTTTGACTTACCATGCAAAGGAGCGTCAGGATAGAGGATCCTACATTCCACAAATTGCAGGTTCGTCTCTTTCTAATGGGTTTAGGATGTGGTCAAGAAAAACAAGTTTAAATTCTCTCAGGAAGGGAAGGATGTTCCTTCTCCAGAGCAGCATCTATATGCTGATGGATCAAGTGGCCACTGGAGGACTCTACTTCAGTGGAGGACCTCATCGTTCGGCTAGAGGCTGTCACTCCGTAGAAGGAGCAAACATTGATAAGGCCTGTGCAAGGACAGGCGAAAAGAAATGCCCACCTCAGAAGGGGCATCAAATGAAAACAAATACGTGGGAGGCAGCAAGTTTTAGCTCTCGGGTTCTGGGATCAGGGCAGTGCTCCAGTAAAGCTCCGTGTTCCCTGTCACAGGGAATGAGAGCGTCTTGTTGCATTTGCAAAATTAGACTCTTTGTTTAATTTCTTTTTGGAGAAACTGTTAGTGTTCCTTCACCTGCCTGGCCTGCACCTTTCAGATGGATCTTGTGTAGGCATCAGCCCTGAGCAAATGGAGATAGCCCGTATGCCCTGTGACCCAGGGTGGGAGCAGTCAGCTGCAGATCTGGATAAGCCTCCTGAAGGAACATATTTAAAGATGCTGGAATCCAGGTGATGTATGAAAAGGTCTTTATAGTGACAGTTCAGAGATGAAGCAACCTTTAAATTTGTTCATGGAACTGATTCTGTGGCAGCTCCTGGGGGCATCCATGCCCAGCATCAGGCAGGCAGAGGATTTAGGAGTCCCAACTGTCAAGGGCAGGATTCAAAGGTTTAGCTGGGGGGTCTCCAGTGAGAGCAAAGCAATGCTTTTCAAAACAGTATGCCTGGCTGATTGATTTTTCTCCATCGTTACAGCTTTATGCAGAGCAGTGAGCTGTATGAAGCGAGGATGAGCAACACGTTGTTCACTGCTCACAACACTGAACAACCTGTAGGTTTTTGCACTGAGACTATGCTGGAACCAGGAACCTGCTTTAACTCCACTGTCCTGCAGCCCAGAGAAGCAGCAAGCAGTAGTGATGTCAGCCGCCAGCTGAGTAACTTAGTCCTGTGCCCTTGCGGGTCCCTTGCCTTCCCAGATGATCAGCTGGTCATGTGGCACGCCCCTTGCAGCACCAGAGGAGTCTCTGACTCCATGTGGACCTCAAGTGTAGAAGGTGAGTAAAACTGCACCCAGATTGGTGACCTTAAGAGCTTTCAAGCTTCCCTTCCCTTTGCAAGCAAGCTTGCTCACTTGCATGGCTTTCTGATGTCATGACAAATGGAGCTCTAGAGTTCTGCTCCCGCAGGAGCTCAGTGAGAACCTGTTGATGTACGGTGTTGAAACAGACACTCTTACCTACTCTCTTGCTTAAACTGTAACTGCTTCTATAAGGTAGTACTTTCCACCAACCATTTCGGCGAGTACTTTTCCTTTTAGCGTTTCCACTGGAAGAGTCCCTTCAGGTGCTGGCTGCTCACCTTGCCAGTTTGCAAGCCTCTGGGGTTTTAAATGCCTGTCACTCATAAGAGATTGTCTGAGCTGAGGCTGGGAACTTCTTAACTGTGCCGAGGTGCTAGTCTTAAGCAACGCATTCTCACTTTCCGTTCTCCTTCCTGCTAGTCTTTCTTTCTCCTTCTCTGTTTCCTTTCTGTCCAGTTTTGTTCAGCATTCCCACTATCTCGTTTCTTCTCCCTGTTCTTCAGAATAGCCTTGACAGAATACATAAGTGATATCCACCTGCTTTTGCTGTAGGTCTACAGAACAGAAGGTGCTGTGACTGTCGTGCACCCAGCCTCTGGTGAATGTGGAGCTGGGTCAGAGGTTGGGGTCATGTTATCTGTAATTGTCCTTAATATGAGCATTTATTTCAGCAGGTATCAGAGCTCCCTTGAGCACTGTTCCTCAAGGTGGCTGTATTGAGGCCAGTTCGGGAAGAGTCATTCAGCAGTCAGATTTAGAGGTTGAAAGCTTCATCCTTAGAGAAGGACAGCTAGGGACTGCGGAAACTGTTCTTCCCCACAGGTAATGGGAGCGGAAAGCACAGGGCTTCTTAAAAGCAGGAGTAACGATGATGCTGGCAATCTAGCCCTGTCCTGATCCCCCTGTTGAAGAGGGCTGCAGAAAGAGTGCTAGTGATACGTCTCATTCCAGGGGCCTGACTCTCCTTGTGTCCATCGTATTTTGCAGATACTCATATCTGTGCACTGGAAATGGGAAATGTTGTATGAGTGTATATATGTTTTATGCTGGGGGCACAAAAGAGATTTGGGACCAGCCTCATCAGAAAGGGTAGGAATGCCTTTTCTTAAAGCAGGTTTAGCTTCTGCACTATTTGCCTGTTCTTCGTTTTTGGCAGAAAATGGTAACCTGTACTGATCCAGCGAGGGCTCATTCTGTGGGCTGGGTTGGCAGGGCCTGTACTTAATCCTAAAATACTTTTTGTAGCTTCATAACCTCATGACAAGCTTATTCCGTAGGGCAAGCTTTCCAAATTGGAAGACAAAGATAGGCCCTGTTCTGTCTTTCTGTTTTCCACCTGTAACAAATGCTTCAGCCTGCAGGTTTTCTCTGGGACTTGAGATAAAGTCACAGAATGCAAACCAACAAAAATCCGTGCCATCTTCCATATGTTACACAACCTCCATAATGTTACATAAAAATAAACACTGCCAAACAGGCACTGTGAGGTTCCTTTAACTACTGATCTGCAAGACAGAGCAGGAGCACTAGCCCCATTTTGTAACCCTTCTGCTTGACCCTGTCCAGCATTTGTGCTAGCGTGACGGACGCTGGCAGTAATGTGTCAGAGGTAGGTAGAAGCAGTTTTGTTCCCACTTTATAGATGAAGAAGTGGAGGCACAGAGAGGTTTTGTGGCTTGTCAAAGCAAGATGGGAAGGCAGTGATTCATTGGTGATAAAGATCAGTGGGGTTTTGCCTCCCAATTATCTGCTAAAAGCGTTTCTGCTTTTTACTCCTGTTTCCCAGTTGGCTTGGTGCCTGCAGTTGTTCACATTCTTATCAGACTCCTCGGTCTGAATTGCTGAGGAGAACCCAGGTCTGGGCACTTCAGTCTGTGTTTTAGGATTCACACTTTTAAACAGTGGCTAAAGATCATGGAAGATCAGTAGGGCTTGCTGGCAATATTTTGGCTGGATTTAAAATTGCATGTTCTGACTCTAGAGTGAGCTCATGCTTATTTTTAAAATATGTTCCACAGTAGAAAAAAAAATAAATCTATGGTGAATGTCTGCTTGCTGGGTATGGCAGTTGTGCCAGGAATCCACACACCCTTTATCGTATTCCTGGCAGGGGCAGGGCTTGAGACTGCATTGACACCTTCTGGTGAGGACATAGTTATTTGAACTCTATTCGTAAGCCTGTTTAGTTGCCTGGTCCATCTCCCTCCAAAACCTTGAGCTCCTCAAAATACAGTGAGTGTTGTGGAACATCTGTTGCTTTAGAAATGAGTGATGCTTAGGCTGCAATTTCATGTAGGCCCTTTTGCTGTTTCTCTCTGGAGAGCCAGGAGACCTCATGAGGCTATTCTTGGGTAAGATCACTGCTCAGTGAATGGCAATGAATGAGGGTCGCTGTTGTTACCAGGCAGAGCTCTCTACCAGAGCTACTGGATTAGAGAGAAGTATTGCGTCACCCGAGTTGTCTTTAGCAATAATGTTGCAATGAGCATCACTCATTTGGGGACTCCTGAAGGATTCCACGGGTTAAACTGTAACACAAATGAGTTCTATCCTGGAAAGAAAGGGCAGTGAAATTATCCCTGGCTTACAAATAAGAGTAAGGAAATTCTAAGTAATTACTTAGAGAAGTAAATTATTTAGCCAAGGTCACCCACCTGAAGTGGACTTGGTGTTAAGGTCTCACTGCCTTGCCAGCCCTTGTGTCTCCCTGCTCCAGAAGTGCAGGGGCAGAAGAGCTACAAGTCAGCCAAAGGACCCTTCATCAGCTTGTCTCATTTTAAAAGGTGCTCACCTGGAAAGGACTTGGTCTGAAAGCTTATTAGAACAATTCCTGTTGACTTCTTTCATGGGCTTTTTACAGTCAGTCCTACGCACTTGGGCTGTATCCAAACCTCTTATGATCTACAGGGCTGTGAGGTGGGAGTGTGAGGGGGAACCAGGCTGGAAGCTGACTGTCTCCATCTGCTCCTGCTGCCTGACAGGAGAGTTTGATCCAGCTAGCAAACTGGAAGTCCCTGTGGGAGAGCAAGCAGATGCTCGCCTTTACAGATAGTGGTGTTGTATCCTCTTCACTCCTCGAGCTGGGACAGGTGGAGCGTAGCCCCGCTAATGGTTCACATGGAATATAGCTCTCTCATGCCTCCCATTTCAGACAGGAAAGCACATTGAACTCTGCAGATCAAGACAGGCTGCATTTATGCGCCAGCATACTGATTCAGAGAACATCAGTACTAAGATGTTCGTTGCAGCTTACTGCTTCTGCCTGCATTTTTGGGATTCCAGCTCAGAGTGCGAGGAATCCTCCTGCTGTTAGGCTCTCCCCTCTGCATAACCCAGCACCCTGACACTGGCAGGGCAGCAAGTTGAAAGCTGCACGGAAGGAGGCTACTTTTGGGCATGTTGCATAATTAAATGGTGGAATTTGTTGCTAAGGGCATTGTGCGTGTCGGTGTAAGTGGGCTACGAAAAAGGATGACACATTCTTAGGGGGGCAGGGGGCTGAGCCCATTTGTCATTAGTACGTGTAAATGCCTGAATGCAGCCTCCAGCAGAGGAGTCCCTAGACTGACTGCTGGAACCTGGGGGGCATTCCAAGGAAGGGCAACTTGACATTTGCCCTGTTTCTTCTGCTTTTCCTACGCTTTATTAGTTGGCATCTTCGGTCTGAGCCACTTATGCTGTGGGCTTTTCCTGGGAGTCATGTGGGCAGTGTTGTTGGAGTATAGACACTGTTGAGCTGAGAATGAAGGGAGAAAATATCCCATCCTCAAGTACCCACTGTCTCCTACTTGACCCAGTGCCCACAGACTGTGACCTCTTTCAAGAGGTTGGCAGAGCCCCCAAGGAAGGTGCAGATGGGGAAGCTAAGTCCCCAGACTGGCAGCCTTGAAAAGCTATAATGGAATCAGAGCCAATGTTGTGGCTATGTCTAAAGGCCACGTGTTTATGTGTTTTGACTGTTTTTAAGATATGTTCCAGACGTCTCCCCGTTTCTGGAGTGTTCTCGGGGCATAAGGAAAGTTGCAAATTAAGATGTCATTCCTGCATACTGCTCCTGGTCGGGCTAGTCCTCCCAGGGCAAAATCTGTATTTTCAGGCCATAACAATTTGGAGAAATGGGGTAGATTTGGAGACTGCTTAACAGAACTCTGTTGAATGAACAGTCCAGCCAGCAGCCCCTCTTGTCCTGCTGCAGTAGTGAGTAGAACGTAAATACAAATGCATCTGTATATCACATTTTCTTCCAGTTCCTGTCAGACTGTGTTTGGCAAGCCTCAGTGTCCACCTGTTCCTGCACCCTGCATGGAAGAAAGCCAAGCCTTGGGACAAAGCCAGGTAAGAGAACACACCTAATGTTCAGAGAAAGGAGCTTAGCCCCTACAGAGTATCCAGCTGTAGCTCACACAAGAGATGTGAAATCTGGCATTGTAAAGAGTATGAAACATGTCTGATCTAAGCATACCTTTTGGAATCCAGTTCAGAGCAAGCCGGGCATTCCCTGGGCAGCATCTGCAGATGCTAGAAGGAGCGTTACGTTTGTTGTTGCGGTTTTTGTTGTATTTTCCACTTGGATTGCTTATCAGACCCTTATTTCACTAAACGTGGCATTGGAATGCTGGCCAAAAAAACCTGTGCAAATTCAAAGCGTCATTTTAATTTTGAGCCGCGGAGGGCTCACCTGGCATTGTGGAAAGCAGATGACAGGAAGATGGCTGCCTGAGGGGCCTCCCCTCTGGTTCTCTCCTCTCTCAGGTCTCTTAAAATCTTTTCATTTAATTTTCATTTTGAGGTCTGTGTTATTGCTGAGGAAAAGGGATTTTGCACTGAGACAGCTGATAGCAGTGTGCAGAGCAGTGTTACCATAGGAAACGATAGAAGTTGTTACTCCTGCGGTCCGGGTGCAGTCTACTTGTCGTCTTACAGTGATTTTAAGGCAACAGAGAACAGGAGTTAGAAAACTGGTGCTTTCAAGGGGATAGGAGCACTCCTGTGAATTGAATGTTACTTAAAAATAGGACTGAAGAAGGGCCCCTATCTGAACTGTACCTTGAGCTACTTTTGACTTCACGTGTGTCAGTCGAGCAGTCAGCTGGCATCCATTTCTGTCTCTCTTGCAGTGTGAGCTGCTGGAGAAAACCTTTTTAAAGGAGATTTTGAAAAGCTAGAGACTGTATCTGCTGGCTTCATTATGGGAAGCGGCTGCAGCATTGAGGGCAGTAACAGAACCTCTTTTGAGCCTTTGAAAGCATCAATATAAAGATCTGTATCTTGGAAAGTGGCCTTTTTACCAGCCATAATGTGAGCCAGACGAGTAGGAAAGCTCTGGGCATTAATAATGAATGAGCCTTTTCTAAGATTTCCAGAGCACGCATTTTCTGTAGCTGGGGTTTTGCATTCTTGCACTGATTTTGCAATGGTGTAGAAACATGACTCTTGGTGCAGTGTGGGCTGGGGCTGGGGAGCACAATGCTGTGTGATGCCTGCAGATGTCAAAAGGGGACATCTTCCATTTTCTTGTCATTATTACTCAGTGCAGGAATTCAGAAAAAAAAAGGTTTTTGCGTATTTTAATGTGTGCTGTCAGAAAAGAGCGAGCTTGAATGGATAAATGATTTTACAGCATTCTACAGGCTTCCTGGGCACTCTGTTTCTTGCTGAATTGACTTGCCCTGGGTTTGTTGCAGGAATATGCAGATGTTTGGTTCCTATGCCTGAGCTACAGGGATGCAGATGTACACTTCCTTGTGTCCATACATAACTTTCAATTTGCTTTTCCTCTGTTGTGCATCCCATCACACCCAAAATGTTGGCAAAACAAGCAACAACAACAAAAAGATAATTTATTTTGGAGCATTTCTTTTCCTCGCTGAACAGAGCTCCTTTGTTCAGGTGATCACTCCATTATTTCATCCTGGTCTTACCCTCTGTCATTTACTTTTATAGGAGTCAATGCCTTGGGCAAAGGGAAGGGGGTTACTCTTCTCTGAATTACTAAGAATTGAATTGTGTGCTGCTTGTGCTTGTGATTTTTACCCCTGCATCCTGTACAGGGGGATTACTCTACCTGAGCTTAGAGGGGAACAAGGACTTTGTCACTTCATGCACACAGCCCTCACCACTGACAGTCCCTCCCACTGCCTGGTCTTGTGCTGCGCTGTGTCTGCTCCACCAGCAGCAGTGGCATTGTTAAAGTTCGTCCGTGGTGAAGCTTTGATTTCTTCCTGTGTCTTTCAGGTCCTGGAGGCTCCAGCTGGGGACCTGTCAACCAATGACACGTTCTGGGCAGCTTGGCTGCTCTTTGAATTTTCATCCAGCGGACGAATGTGACCTGCCTGCAGAGAAGATCTATGTGGTCTGCACTTCTGCAGGAAACACCCCGTCTCTTCCTGGGTTGTTTTTGTTTGGCTTTTTTTTTTTTTTTTTCCTATATATACGAATGAGGGGTTTGACGTGGAGATGAAGAGAATGAAGTAGAAAGGTGAAGGCGTTTTCTAATGGTTAGACAGTTTGGGTTAGTTACAGTTTTACTGAGAGTTCTGCAAGATGTACAAAAAACCAAAGAGGTGCATTATGGACTGTAGGTTTTTACTGGAGCAGTCTGAAGCTGCACTGTAGATGCTACAAATATCAAGTGACTGGTTCTGTGGCAGTTACATGTTTCTACCCATAGCACTGGTCAGATCCGAGTCCTTCATTACATCATGAAGGTGAATGAAGCTCCTGTACTCAAAAAGAGTAAAATTTAGTTACTTTGCCTAGCAGTGGATATTGGATAATGTTTTCTCAGGCCTGGAAAATGAGGTCTCAGCTAAGTGCTGGTAAACTACTGCTTATTCTCATCTCTGTATTTCTGTTGTAATGACTGCGTGTACCTTCCAGGGTATTTCATGCTTTGTAGTGTCACAGATGACACAAGCTGGACCATGGCACAATTTTCATTTGTTAAGGTCAGTGTTCTTGCACAAGTGGGAAGGGGCATACCAGTGTACCAGTATCTCACATTGCCCAGGAAAGAAGGATGAATGGAGGAGGCGGGAGACGCTGAACCCTCTTGATCCATTTTCAGTCCCCAGATCTGGATGGACCGAAGCTGCCAAGGCAGTTGTGTCGCCCTTCAGCTCTGTGGCAGGCTGACACCTCGCGGGCAGCGGCAGGCGAGCGCGTCCTATTCAGACGAGCACCTCGCAAAGCGGCGCAAGTTGAGCAGGTTCCGTTTCCTACCCCTGTCCGTCAGCGTGGGGCTGATGTTTGGCTGAAGGCTGCTGGCCCCGCGGGGTGAGCTGCTCCAGCGCAGCTCCTGGGCAGCCTGTGCGGCTCTTTCCTTTCGCCCAGCGCTTCTCCTTACCTACCCCAGCCCCAAGGCCGCCTGTCGCGCGGCTCACCCAGCAAGAGCCTCTCTCCTTCCTTTCTGCTGGAGACAGAAGAGCAGAATGGTGTAGGAGAGCAGAGCGCTAGGGCACGAAGCAGTGGAGCAGACCCTGCATGGAGGTTTCAAAGGGACGCCTCAAGTCACTGGGCAGCGTTTTGGGTGTTTCCCCCCAGTATTAGTGCGATTTCTTTGTATCTGTATTGCAAAAGGGGTAATCTTTGCCAATCTCCAGCCCTGGGATACACGTTCAGAGTACCTTTTGTAATAGAGTTAGCAAATAAAGGTTATTGGTAACTTCCTCGTTTTTCAACGTAAGGGTGTCAAGTGATGATTCACACACGAGACATAAGGATGCGTTAAAACCCCGGCACGGGCTGCCCTGGCTGCGCTTCTGAGTGTCGAGACCCTGCCCCTCGGTAATGTCGGTGCGTGTCTGAGGCTGCCCGAGGCTCCAGCAGCAGCGCTGGGACCGCCGCGACGGCCGCGGGGCGAGCCCGGCCCCGGCCCCTGGGGCTACCCCTCGCCGCTCTTCCCGCCGCCTTCCTGCTCCCCGCCCATTGGCTGCCCGCCCGTAGCAACAGCGACAAATATATCCTGCCGCGCTCTGATTGGCTGCCGCCTCCCGCCGAGCCATAGCAACAGCGGCGCGGGAGCCCGGGGGGCGGGGGGGCTGTGGGCGAGCAACGGCGCCCGAGCGGGAGCCCTGCGGAGCGGGAGCCGGGAGATCCCAGCCCAGACAGGCTGCGTGGAGAACCATTTTCATAGTATCACCTAGGTTGGAAAAGACCTATAAGATCATCCAGTCCAGCCTTTAACTCTAATCTTTATCACCCCTAAGGCATATCCCTCAGCACCTCTACGCCCTTAAAACGCTCCAAGGGATGGCGACTCACCCCCTGCCCTGGGCAGCCTGTGCCAATGGTGGACAACTCTGACAGAGAAATAATTCTTTCTAGTGTCCAGCATAAACCTTCACTGGTTGAGCTTCTGGCCATTCCCTCTTGTCCTGTCATTATTGACTCACGAAAAGAGAGCAGCACCTGCCTCTCTACATTGTCCTCAGACAGGTGTAGAGAGCAAGAAGGTCTCCCCTCAGTCTCCTCTTCCTGAGGCTAAGCAGCCCCAGTTCCCTCAGCTGCTCTTCATAGGGCCTGTCCTCCAGGCCTTTCCCAAGCCTAACTGCTCTGTAGGTGTCCCCTCTGGCCTGTGGTGCCGCGTTAGCAGCCCGAGAGCAAAATTCCCTCTGGCTCTTGGTAGATTTGTGTATGAGATCCCAAATTGAGCCCTCACCCCTGGTGATCTGTCCTGTCGCTGTGGTCACTGTGATTTAGGTGGTCTGTGGTATGGAACACATGCAAATGGAAGCCAAGGTGGTTCCACTGCGTGGCTGTGGGGGACTGATGTACTGGAGCGAAGAGAAGTGAGCGATGCCTCGCTCGCGATGAGACGTATTTCAGCTCCTTTCAAATACTTCGTGTTGTTCCCTGCCAGGGAAGATGATGAAGATTAAATAATGCTGCTCCACCTGTATAGAAATTTTAGTTACCTACCATTCAAAATTAACTAGACTATTTTATAAGAGAACAACCCAGGCGAAGGAATGCCGGTGTTTTGGTTTGGGAGGTAAGTGACCTTAGTTCTACAACTTGGCTTCACAATACCAGTGTCCTAAGGCCTTATAAGTTTTTTAAATAGGTTGAGAACACAGTTGGTTTGACTTTATAATTAAAAATAAATTAAATTCATTAGAATTCCTAAGGAGTGCTGGAACAACAAGTCTCTTTTCCAAACTTAAAACTGAAAAAGGTTTTGCAGCTAAAACAGAAGTAAAGCTTTTCTCTTATACTTGATGAATTTCATTTCCAAATTTGGCACGGTTGTTCTCTGGATGACAATTGAATTTTCTAGGTCATTTCCCAGATGAAATAACATGACTTCTCTGGAAACTTGTGTTCGGTGATTTGAAGCTTGATATGTGAAATGCAGCAAATTAGAAGTATTTCTCTTTGAGAGATGTAAAGTCAAGTGGTTGAAGTACAGTATATTCTGGCCCACTAGCATCTTTCCCTGTGCCACCTGGATATTGAATCTGCACAGAACGCTTTTGAGGAGCTAATTGTATTTGGACGAGAATTTGCAAGCTGTGCCTACAGATGATGTCACAGGACGTGAGCATGCTGAGTTACAGGTAGCTGAGCAGAGGTCAGAGGTAGGCTGCTGCTTCGCCGTCCATGAGCTGGAACAGATGGGATGCATAGTGGTGTAGTAGAGGAAGAGAGCAAGTGAATTGCTGAATGAAAGCGATGCATAGCGTTTGGCCTTCTCTGCCTGTGCTGCGGGGGACAGCCGGTCTTTGAAGGATGGCACAGTGAAGCTTTTTATGTTGTGCTCACATTGAGGTAGCATTTGAATTGTTCAGTTTGTGTCTTACCTTGTTCTCATTTTTCAGGTGTGATTTGCATCCCGGTCATGCTCTGGTTTCCCTCTCCCATATGTACCAAGCTCTGGGTGTGTTGTTCTTTCTTGGAGCTGTAATTAGAAGCACTCCGAGCACGTGGCTGACCTGCCCTGGGCTGAATGTGCTGTACCTGCTGTTGTCATTCCTCCTCCTCAACGTGGCATGGCCTAGCAAAGGAAGGAGCTTGCCCTAGATAGAAATAACAAAGCCATTTTTATCTTAAAATGCTTATAAGGGTCCAAAGAACAGTACTTATGTGTGTTAATTGATCACGGAAAGGGTATGGAAATCTAGGAGCGCTTTCAGAAGTTCTGTTACTTGGCTGCCCCTGAGGTGAAAAGGACACTTTCCCAACAGGCATATTTTCCAGCACTGCTGCTAGAGGCAGCTTCCCTCTTGGCAGTTCAACAGACAGCCTAAGACGGGCAAGGTCAGAGACCAAGCGGTTGCCTATCAATAGCTCCGAGTTTGACGTGTGGCGTAGAAATGGCCATATGGAGAACCTGCATAGCAGCTGCCAGTGAAAAACTTCTCTGAACTAATCTGCTACAGTGCTGGAGAGGGTTCACGACATGGGCAGTAGCTTTCCCTGTTTGCAGTCCCATTGATGGTTCCACTTGCTATCACAGTTACCGAATGGGCACATCTGAGGCCTGCTCAGGACAAATATCAGGAGATACAACTTCCAGGGCAATATTTTCAGGCAATCTCTTGTTCTGGGTGGCTGGCTCAATTTGCTTGGGGCCTCATTTTCAGAGGAAATGAGCATTTACGCAGCGACTCAAGTAGGGCACCCAGAATAAGAGGCCACTTTTGAAAATGTTGGCAAAGGCATTTTGTTTTATCTCTGCACTTCATTAGTTTTATCCCTAGTCTTTCATGTTATGTTCTACAGTGAAAGGTGATTGTTTCAGATCAGTCATTTTCAGCGGGATTTAATCCAGTTTTAAGTCAAACTAATGCACTTTAGTAAAGCTGGGAGAGCAGTAAAAATTCATTTAAGACAGATCTGGACTTATTTTTCAAATGTGGCTGCTGATGCTGCGTCCTTAATTGTGTATGCCCAGCGCGAGGTGTCTTCAGGGTGGTTCCAGAAATGCTGAACATCTAAATTCTGATCTTATCTGCGGGCTGCAAATGCTTAGCACCTCTGAAAGACCTTGGGATTTAGTGGGATTGAGGTTTTATTGTTTGTTTAGGGTTTTTTTACTTTCAGTATTTACTTAACATAGGTTGTGGGGTTTTTTTCTCTTACATGTAGAGCTTTTTTTCAAGAGAGTGCTTTGGTGACAGCTGCTTATAAGCAGGCTTTTTAATGTCTTCCTGTTTATCCTTGTGAATTCTGGTTACTTTCCTTTGATTACATAAAGAATAAAACCGCATTCTTATATCAGGACGAGAGTAGCAAAACCCTGTGATCTGACACAGCTCATGAAGAGTTAAAGCTGCTTTCACTTAGCTACTGTGTTCTTGCCACTTAAAGAAACCCCCACAACTGCGCGTGCTTCACAGCCTCCTGTGCATATCCCTGAATCATTCTGGCAATTAAAAACACTGCCATAATCTTTCCTCCAGACATAGTGCCTGTTCTTCACCGGACTCTGAAGTGAGCAAGCGCTTGAAAATAGCACATTTTGCCAGAGAGTTCTGAGGATCTATCAGCTCATGTCTGCACAGGATTTTGAATGTGCAAAAGGCCAGCGTGTGTGAATGCTGAGCAGTGTGAAACATGCTGTAGCGATCCCAGAGAGGTTTCAGGACACAGACATAACAGGTCCTTCCATGAAGGGAGTAAGAGCCTCCCAGGTTTTGTGCGACGCACTGCCCTTTTGTTCGCTCTTGTTCACCATGCTGGTGAATAGATACACAACGTGCTTTACCACAATTCACAGCATGAACCCTTGTGCTTTTGAGCAGCACTGAGGCACTGCGATCTTTCTCCCTTCATTCTAGGTTCTACCGTGGAGTTATGAGGGAGGTTCTGTGACAATGATTCAAGATTAATACAAAGTTGAAATATGACAAATAGTAGAATATTTTCACACGCACTGTGACAGCCTAGAGGGTTCTGTTGCTCATTAAACAGTGGTGTATGGTTTGGCTAGAAGTATATCATTCAAGTTATAGTCCCTTGTGGTTTGGGAAAGAATCATCACACTTCAGCTACACCCACTCCTATCTCGTGCTCTAATCTTGTCACTGGTTACAACAACTTTCCTCCCTGATGCCACTTACCTCACTTTATTGGGGGATGTGCTGCCAGGATTCTAACAATAAAAATTATAGACAGTCCTAAGCCTGTGAAGGTATCTCTGCTATCAGCACTAACTGAGCATCATGCCCCACGTGAGTGCCAGTCACAGTATTTCTCTGCCCTACTCATCTCTACTTCCTTTACTGGGACATGGATGCTGGTTAACCTCCCCTATCAACTGGAGTTGCACCTGTTCTCTCTGTTTGTCTGTGTCTTGCCCCCAAGAATTGTATCCATTAGCCATTCCCTAGATAAAACCTTTCCTTGCCACAGAAAAGAGCAGGAAGATGGTTTGCTCCAGGCATGAGGAGGATGTTAGCGGCAGGCACTTGTGTAGTACCACTGCTTCAGTGCTGTGAGTTTCAGGAACAGAGCTGCAGAAGGTGTTTGCTCCCTCACTGCTTCCAGGACACCCAAAGGGGGCTGCTTTCCATGTGGGGAAAGGCTGGGGATGGCAGGGGTAGTGTCCTTGTTGGGTTTCCTCTTCCCTAGCATACCTTCCAGCTCTGTCGCCTCAGCTGAACAACAGGACTGGGGAGACACCCTCTGGGACTGCTCTGGTGTCCCCAGTGCCCCTGCGTGGAGCCGAGCGGTGAACTACAATGGCATTTCAGCAGGGAGCTATTTGTGGAACACCCGTGCTGTCCAATAATCAGATATGCCTGTGGAGCAGAGCCACTGCCTTAGGTCATGGGGCAATTTTCAGTACCATAAATTTCTCCATCTACAAATTCTTGCTGGGTGTGGTCACTTTGCCAATAGCTCTCAGTCCTGCCTCCTGAGAGCAGCAGCTCTGAGCTCCTGCCTGGGCTTTGCTGGGAATTGCGGAGCTCTAGAGCATCACGGGTGGTGCCTGGCAGCGGAGCTCAGCAGCAGAGCCACAGCTAGGTAGTGGTTGGCAGCACTGTAGTAAAAGGTCTGCTGGCAGCTCCATTTCCTTTCCATTTTTAGCTTTAAGACATTGTAACTCATCTTATAAATATTGCAGCAGATTAAAACTCATTGCCTGAGCCCTAATTTGTTTTCATTCTTACTTCTATAGATCTGTGGAGCCACTCTGATGGCCGAAGATCCAGAGCACTGGCAGTGTACTCACAGGAGAATATAGGTACTCTCTCCCACAGACCTTATACACGTGAGATGCAACCTCCTCCCTTCCCTTTGGGTTACAGTCAGGCTGCAGAAATGCTGTGCACAAGGTTGCCTGGTGTTAGCGCTTTTCCTTGCAACTGTTGGATTTAGAAATGTATCTGGTTTTAGATCAATGAGGTTACATATCACCTTGTGGATGCAGGGTTAAGAATGTTTGGGATGCTTTAGCCTGAGAAAATAGCCGTTATACAGAAGCTTTCATTAGACAAAACCAAAAGCATTTAACAAGAACGTGGGGGGTTTTTTGTGCATATGTAGAAACATCCACATAAATTTGGCAGATGAATGCAGATTGTCTGGTTCAGTGGGTGAATAACTGCTTTTAAAAATACTTCGTAATCGGTTTCCCTCAGGAGTCTGAAATTGCCGTACGAGACTAGAAAGCTTTCGGTAGAACCTACAGATTTTCCAAACTGTTGGAACACTTTGCAGACTGACTAATCTCTACTAAGAAGGTACTACAAGTGCTAGGTTTCCAAACTGGAGAAGTGTATTGGGTATTCTGGATTGGCCCATCTCTCATTATTCTTGCATAAGTGTTATGATACACTAAAATCTGTATTTTTACGTTGAATTGTACCTTTTCAAGAACGTGTTGCTGCTGTTCGCGGGTAAAACTTTGTCCTTAGGTAAAATCAGTGCAAGTTTGCGTTAATGACAATAATGAATCCGACTGATAATTGGGATGCATTCTGTTAAGGTTTTCTATGTCTTTGCCTTCTCTTAGAAACAGGGAAAAGACAACCCAGCTGGGAAAGTGGCAGCGTTCAGCTGGCTGACACATACGCGTGTGCTTCACAGCGCTGCAAAGAGCTTTCCTGAATGTTCTCGCAATCAGTTTACAGCTTGCTATATGTATATTTCACCTTCCGTGCTTTACTTTCATACACTTACAATTTGTTCTTGTCATAATATTTATGGCCTTAAAAAACCGCAAAGCAATATTCATCTAGCCCCTTTTAAGACTAACCGCAGCATTTCTTTTAAATGACACGAGGGCTTAACGCACAAAAGCCAGAACGTTAGAGTTAAGCCTGAAAAACTTTTGGTGGACACAATGGACTGGATTTACTGGATTGCAACCGGAGGGCTGAGAGGAGCGGGACAGCAGGGCCAGGAGTGTGCCCAGCCCTGGGCTGCGGTGCCCTGCCCCTGGGGGTGCCTCCTGCCCCGGGGGGTGTCTTCTGTCCCGGGGGGGGCCCTGCCCTCGGCGTATGGGGCAGAGGGGATGGGAGCGTGGCTCGCTGTGGGTGCTGCTGCCCGGGCTGCAGCGGAGCTTGTCCTGGGCTGTAGGGCAGCAGCCACGGGCGCGGCGGGAGCAGCAGCCACGGGCGCGGCGGGGGCAGCAGCGGCAGCAGCAGCGGCAGCAGCAGGCGCTGTGCGGGGTCGCTCCAGGGAGGAGCTGCTGCTGCTGCTGCTCCGTCAGTCTATCAAAGCGGAGCGCGAATATTGCGGATTAAAACGCGCAGCGCAATTGAACGTAGCTGAATCTCTGAGGCGAGGGAGCAGGAGCGGTGGCGGGGCCGGGCCGGGCCGGCTGTGTCTGTGGCCGTGGCGCTGCCGCCATGCCGGGCGGGCTCCGCAGTGCGCGCGCCCCGCGCCCCCCGCCCCCTCTGCAGCAGGGAATGCAGCACTCGCCGCGCGCATGCGCCACCC
>WEIS01092158.1:0-13072 GCA_013389965.1 Todus mexicanus
TGATGTTCTGCTGCTGCACTGTGTAGGCTTTTAAGGCATTATATGAAGAGGTAGAGTTAAATTGGATACTAAATTATTAATCCTGGGAACTTCCCATATCGTTGAAATATTTGTGATATGTTTCTATGACACAAACTCATGCTCCTTTAGTGAGGAGGCCCGTATCTACAAAACCTTCTATGAACACAAACACTCTTATGCACACAGTAAAATTTGCTTGTCTGCAGTCTCAGTAGTAAGGCTCGATCAGTGGTACAGCTAAAATGGTACTTTGCTCTTGTGGAAAGGCTTTGGCTTCTCGTATAATCCTCTTTTGGGCAGCTTTAAGAACCAAGGCACATTCTCTCATTAGGATGATTAGTTGATGTTTCAGTTATAATTCATGTTAATTCTACACAGTAGCGTTTAGCCCAGAGCGCTTACACTCCAGCACCTTGGTCAAACTATAAACACAACTATAGAAACAGAGAAGAGAAAATCAGACTGAATAGTGTAGGTCCCAATAACTGAAGTCATGTTTCACTCCTTTACTGAAAGTAAAGCTACTTTCCACTGTGTGAGGTTAAAAATGTGGTCTGTACTGGGTACAAGTGTTAGTGACCCGAGTTGAACAAGACTGAGTGGTAGAAATATGAGGATGTCAGAGAAGACGCAGAATTTTCCTCACAGTTTCCAGTATCCCTAACTAAGCAGTGAATTTGACATGAATCTCTTATACAGGGGTCTGTAAGGCAGACCAAGAAATTTCAGGGTTTTTTCCTAGGGCCTGTGGTGACAGTTCAAGGGTCAATGGTTTTAAACTGAAGAAGAGTAGATGTAGATTAAAAGATGTCTCATATGCACAGTGTGAGTGGTGAGACCCTGGAGCAGGTTGCACCATCTCTGAAAATGGTCATGGTCAGGTTGGATGGGGGTTTGAGCAACCTGATCTAGTGAAAGATGTCCCTGCCCACAGCACAGCCCTTCCAACCCAAACCATTCTATGATTTTATTGGAGAACACAAGTTAGGAATGTGAAAGAACAGCCTGAATACATGTAAACGGATGGTGATTCACACTTGCGGATACTAATTTCCTCTTCTCAATTGCAGACTTCAGTTATATTTGATATCAAGCTAAAAGGAGAATTTGATGGGTCTACTACCATCCATCAATTTATACTTCCGCCTCGATCAATACAACCCTATCAAATACCTGTAGCAGGTAGAACTACTATATAATGAACATTTTGACAGCATTATCTAAATGTAACAGCCTGCAGACAAGAGCGCTTCTGCTTTTAGGGTGCTGGTTACTAACATTTCTGTTATATCTATTTAGGAGAGGGTGAGGGAGGAAAGAAGATGAGGAATTGAGCACAAGGCTTTGTTCCAAATTTGCGCAAGCTATAGGAAAGTAAGAGCTGCTGTTTAAGCTGCACACTTCCCTAGTACTTTAAAGTGTAAAAGAGGAAGGGTAACGCTGGGGTTTTTTTTCTACAGCTATAGAAGCTTGTGGGTGCTCCAAAGCACTTCATGGTTCTCTGGCTTGTCATGACTATTCAGCTTCCTAGGTCAGTCACATGAAGAGGCTGAAAGACAATCCAGGCTTAAAGTCAAGCTTAGAAGCAGTTTAGAAGTAATAGTGAGATCAATATTAGGGCTTCAACACTTAAGATTTCTTATTTTTCTTGCTTTATCTTTCTACCTTCTGTCCTAGAAGTGTAGTAGATAATTACCCTCAAGCTGGAGGTAGTTAGAAATAGTCTGAGCGTAGTTCCACTAGCATCTGGCAAAGCAGCGCGGCTGTTGGTGCAGAAGAGAGACTCTTCTGTAAGATTGATTGCACTTTAAAAGTTCTTAAACATCTGAATTTTGAAGTCACTAATAGTATGATGGATAAGTCTGTGGGTGGAGGTTTGTATTAAAGGTTAGGATTGGTCTTGCTTTTTATGGAACTACAGCAATTTACATAAAAATACAGCAAATGGAGTCTGTGGATTTGGAATAACACTAGAAATGGAATGCTTCTGCATGCATGGTTTAGCTTGGCTGAGAAAGTTGTGTCTCAAAGAATGTTTGCCTTCCATAGCATCAGATTCTTTTTGGTAGATGATGTGGCTGCACAAGCACGTGTATCATTTTTGCCTGTGTGCTGTAGGATTATTAGACATGTTACAATCCATACTTGCCTTTTTTCAGTGGAAGCATGTAGGTTTTATTTTGTTAGGGTAGGAGAGCTGCTGGAGTACTACTGTTCTTCACCTGATGTTCATTTTTCTGCAGGTCCAGCTTCTGTGACAAGTCAGTCTCCCGTTCCATGTAAACTCTGTATCCTTTAAATACTCTCCAAGCCTCATTCTACATACCAAACACAGAAGCAGCAAGCATTTGTTACTGTGACCCAGTAAGCCCAGCTTTAGCTCATTATGCATATTTGCTTGAAGACAATCTTACACTTCCTGAGGCTGTAATGCTTTCATAGAAATGGAAATACGGAAATGTAGTGTAATACAATACCACATTTCCCTGGTCATTTGAGATGCATGTATGAAATTGCTGAATAGGTGTACCATGAAATTGAAGATACAGTTAAAGACCTTATTTCATTTACTGTCACCTTTTCTTGTCTGTTAAGGAGATCTGCTTTAGTACAGCAGCGGGAAATTATTAGCAACAGTTTAGAATCGATGTTCATACTGATGTTAGAACTTTAACATTTAGATTCTTCTTCTTGGATTGTCTTTCAACCTGATATTATCATCAGTGCAAGCGAAGGTAAGTGGTAAACTGGGTGACTACTATACTCAGTGCCAAAGGGTGGCTAATTTATACCAGCTTAAAGCAGCTTAACACAAAGACTAAGCCACTGTTCCAGAAAATGATGACTCTGAGGATGAGCATATCTTTCCTACAATGTTTCAGGGGTAATGCTGTTCTAAACCACAGACTTAAGGAAGCAAATAAGTCCATCTAGATAAAGGAGGAAAAGTGGGATGTCTAGGCTGTACTATATAGACAATTCACTTCGTTTTATTCCTTCAAATCAAGGTTACCTCTGGAGCCTTCAAGTGAAACTTGAACCTGTGGTTAACCTCTTGCTGGATAAAGGAAAACTAATGGATTTCCTTCTGCAAAGGAAAGAATGCAAAATGGTTATCCTATCAGTATGCTCTCAAAGTAAGTTCATGTGTTTTGTCCATCTCTTCAAAGTACAGCACTGCTTATTTATAAATACACAAGTCAGCTGAGCTGTTCTTAAATTTGAGGTGAGCTCTGAAGCTAGCTTGGTCCTGTAAGATGTCCTTTGCCTGGATTACCCTCAGTCACCCTTCTAAAGGAATTGTTTAACAGCATGAAAATTCAAATTCCGTCCCACCCCCGTTTAGTTAAATTGCTTGGGACACGACTGAAAGTGTTTCTTCAAAGTTTAGAATCAAGTTTAGAGACCACTTTTCGAAAAGTCAATGTTAAAGCCTCTGGTTATTTCTCCTGATAGTTTTTTTTATCTTTTCAGTGCTCAGTGAGCCAGAAAGGGGATCATTGTCTGTGATCGCAACAGTTTTTGACAAACTGAATCATGAATATAAGAAGTACTTGGAAGCTGAGCAAAGCTATACTATGGTAAACCACATGAGCTACAGCAGCTTGCAAAGATCAGATGACACTATTTCCATTTCAGGTTGTGTCCTGGTAAAGGTGTACTCTCTCCTAATAAATCCAGGCCTGCCCCCAGGTCCTGGCTGCCTCAGGCGCCCAGTAGGTCTACTGTGGCACCAAGACCTGCACTTACCACTCTGTTGGGGCAGATGTTGCACAGCTTATCACCAGTGTGGCAAGTAACATCCCCCAGTGCTTGAAAGCAGAGAATGGGCCGAAGCTCAGAGACCAGCTTGGAATTCCTAACTATCAAGATCGCTTCCAAACCAGCGATTTCACAGCGTGCTGTACCACTGCATAACATGTACCGCCCCCTGATGCAGCTCCGAACTACTTCAGTTAAAATGCCAGGTTCAAGCAGTGACAGACAGCACAACCACATACACAAAGTCCTGCTAGTGCAGAGGGCCTCTTTGATTCATCTGCCTTTGAAGCATATGGGAGCAGCTCCATTTACATACTTTTAAAAGCAGTTTTAAGTATGAGCAGAACACGTCCAGTATAACATGATCACAGATGTGAATTCTCAGTAGCAAAACATGTTCGTAATTACGTTCTGAGGCTAAAACTGTACTACAGCAGTACAGTTTTCTTCTAAAAAGGCTTTCTCCTCCTAGGTGGTAGAAGCGGGCCTCAGTCGAAGCAATCCACTCCTGAAGCGTCCAGTCCGCACTCAAGCGGTTATTGACCAGTCTGACATGTACACTCACGTTCTATCTGTATTTACAGAGAAGAAGGTAAGTTAATTTTAAGTGCTAGTTTGGAGGCAATCTCAGAGCAGCCAACTTAAGTTGACCACCTACTTCATAGCGTGCAGAAGGCTTTGTCAGGCTTTGGGTATTTTAATGCCCCTTTTTACAGGGTTGTCATTAATGTGGGAAGCTACGCAAGTTCCACCTAACACTATTTTCTTGTCCAGGAAGCACATCATAAGTTCACTATAGCAGTCTTGATGGAATACATTCGCTCTCTGAATCAGTTCCAGATTGCAGTTCAGGTAAAGTACTTCACATGTCAAGTGTATCACCTCACTCCATGAAATTACATGGAGTTTCAACCCAGTCTTGGCTGTGTGTCTGAAGTCCTATACAATACAACTTTCTAGATCATAAAAACTGGTACTGAGACATACCTTTGGTCTTCTTCCTGCATTCACAGCACTACTTGTATGAGCTGGTCATCAAAACCCTTGTTCAGCACAACTTGTTCTACATGCTCCATCAGTTTTTGCAGTATCATGTGCTCAGCGACTCAAAACCTTTGGTATGTAAGACAGGTTGCTTCAATAAGCTAGTGGTGGAGGGGGGAAGTCTTCAGAATTTTACGGTTTTGTGGTTTTTGCCCTAGGCTTGTCTGCTGCTGTCCCTGGAAAGCATTTACCCTCCTGCACACCAGCTCTCTCTGGACATGTTAAAAGTAAGCATTTCAGACTATAGTAACTCCATGTCACAGGTGGGTTACACTTGTCAAACAGCTTACCTGACCAAGCTTGACATGACTAGCTAGTTTCGCAATCATTTGTTACAAGCATAGTCTGACAGGTGTGATTGACTTCACAGAGACTTTCCACAGCAAATGATGAAATAGTGGAAGTTCTGTTGTCCAAACACCAAGTTTTGGCTGCCTTGAGATTCATCAGGGGGATTGGAGGACACGACAGCATTTCAGCCCGCAAATTCCTCGACGCAGCAAAACAAGCAGAAGATGACATGCTTTTCTATACTATATTCAGATTCTTTGAACAAAGAAATCAGCGGTTACGGGGAAACCCTAGTTTCACACCAGGTAAGCAGTCAGACCAAGATACCCAGTTGTGCAAACAGAATTCTAAGGTTTTTTTCCTTCCATTCCAGCCAAGCCTGTAGTACAAGATAAAACTCTTGGTGCATTTCTAGCCTGTATTTTAGACTTACCTTTAAGCGTAGTTCAAGTTAACTCACCTTACTGCTTGGTATACTGCACGCAGTTGTAGAGAGGCAGAGCCAAACAGGAGCTTGCAGATCAAGCTAATTTGTTTGGCTTGCAGTTGCTTGTACTGCTTAGTTTGGCAAAGCCATTATCTCCAGCCAGTGCTTTCTCCTGAAGCCAGAAACTGGGTCAGGAAACCTTGGAGTTCAGCTGTCTGCTTCCACACATTACAGAAATTCAAGGCCTGTTCTGTACTACAGTTCCTCTCACTTTAAAAACAAAACTCAGCTGCTCACACTAGTAACATGCTCTTCATCACCAGATAGGTTGTAGGCACAGAATCTCACGCCAAGAGCTACATTTGTCAGTAAAGAACTCTTGGATATGGATCTGGTGGTTAGATACAGGAACTAGAGCAGACATCTGCTTCAGCACAAGAGGGCTTGTCACAGGACTAGAGATACCTCTGCATTTCACTCCTTCAAAATTGTTACAACCCCTTTACTCAGAGGCATTAAAAAATTAGTTCTTATAAATGGAGGTAAGTGATATTCCACAATCTTGCTTCTCAGTTTGAGTTTCAAAGTTAATGGTAACTTTTATTTTGCCTCCCCTTAGGTGAGCACTGTGAAGAACACGTCACCTTCTTCAAACAAGTTTTTGGAGAACAAGCTCTTATGAAGCCCACAACATTCTGAAAGACTCTTCCACTGAAATGTATAAACTTAATTTATTGCATTTAAGTAGATTTTTGAACTACAAAATTGCTATTTTATAATAAAGTATATACAAGACATTTTGGCAAATAGTACTAAAAATATTACAACTTGTGATGGCTTCCCCCTAAAAATAGAGACAAAATTTGCATTGACCTGCATTTAAAATTAGTGTCGGTAGTTGAGCAGTCCCTTCTCATACACATCACCTCAGTTTCATTGACAAAAAAAGCCATTCCACTCGCAGTACAGCTGGTTTAGGTTTCTAGAAGAAAAAGATGCAACCTCTTGAAAACAGAAGTGTTTTAGTAACCTTAACACATCTAGTTTTAGTAATACTGTTACAAGAGCCACAGGTAGCATTTCCTGAGTTTAAAGCTATGTCCAAAGCTGCAGCTGGTATCTTCTAGTTGAATCTGTGCAGGAGTCAGGTCAGTGGTGGTTCCAGTGTGATAGTCATAGAATGTTGCTGCGCTTCAGTTCTTAAGAAGAGTTGAGCCTAAGACAGTTCATAGAGTCCACCGAACACTTTAGAAGTAGAGGAGTCTCTCCCGTTCTGTACCTCTGGTCCTCTCTTGCGCAGCACGAATTTTAGCTTTATTTACTGATGGGCCTGAGGGAGAGAACACAGTTATTCCCAAGTCACAATGTTACAAAGATCAGGCAGTCAAGAAACACGCTTAATCTTAGTTGTCTAGGTCCACATTAACACTGGTGACACTTGAGAAACGTGTTTCTGCTCAGCTGGTGCTAGTTCTCAGCAGCAGCAAGAGCAGTAGGTGAATCCCCATCAGCCTTAGCCCCCTTAAGTAAGGCTTGGTTAAAGTTCACTTTTAAGAACTACACCACAGACACAGGTTTTCAAATTCAAGAGGATGGTGTTTGGAGCACCCTTACTACAAAGCAGGGTTATTTTTCCAAATGCAGGAGCAGTGTCCCTAAAGCAGGTTTCCTGCTCCCACCCACCATCCCATCCCCCGGTGTCTGTTGGGGCACGTGGGCCGAGGCAGCCACCTCCAACCCCACAGGCCAGGCTGCGGTTGCTGCAGTCCAACGTGCCTGTCACGGAGAGCCTGCAGCGCCGCCAGGCAACCCTTCTGTCCCAGACACATGCAAGTCCTGCTTTTTGTCTTTGCAAACCTTGCTATTTCATGGAGAAAACAACACCCACAGGTAGCCAGCTGGTTTTGTTTGAAGTGGTTTAGAGCAGACTGCCACACCTTACCTACGTAACTAAGCAGAACTGGAAGAAATATTAGTCCGTGTGTTGCTCCCAGAAGAACCATAGCTAGATACATCCTGAAGTAGAATACCTTAAAGATTTGAGATTTGGAAAAAGCCAATACTACAATTCCTCCAAATTTGGTCAGTGTGATACCACTGAAAACCTGTCAATAAAAAAAAAAAGAGGCATTTAAGTAGGGCTTTATGTAATCTATTTGCTTTAAGTATTTAACATTTGCTAATTATGGAATCTGAGGCTCCTATATGCAGTATACCTCATTACTTGTTAGTCCTTCAAACCAAAACCCAAGAGCTGCTCAGGAAGAGAGTTCAACTTTTGGTCCCCCTAGGTACAGATGCTATAGGCCAGGCTCAGTATGATCACAAATCTACTCTCATCTGTAAGCCACACAGCTGAATTTTGACTTCGGGGAGACACTTCAAATAACAGGTTCTCTGTAACTCGCACTCCAGTGAAGTTCCTTAGCCGAGTCCAGTACACGCCTCACCAGAACAGTCTGTTCCAACTCCATCCAGGTCACTTATCTTAGTCTAAGTGACACGACGGTGCTGCCTAAATACTGAGCCCTGCTCACGTTCCCAAAGCTCCAACTGCATCCCATATTCAGAACAACCTTTCCTAGTCACCTCCCGAGTATTTGGAAGAGAGAAGCACTTTAACTTAAACGGGATAATTTAAGGTTAATCCAAACTACTAGTTCAGCTAAAGCTTTAAGTTCCATTCTCTACTATTAGGTGGCAGTAACACCAGACTGAAATGCAGGTTGACCTTGAAGCGTTTTCAGTACTCTAGAACAAAAAGGCGAGGCCACCCTTACCAATATCCTCAAGTCAAAGTTGTAACCTGGCTACTTATTTCCCCCCCATGCAGTAGATACTTACAGAACTGCCCATGTGAGACAGAGCCTCTTCTGCACGCTCTACTCTGCTGCCCTTAGTACTAATAGTGAACGCTCTCGTCACATGACTGCAGAATTCCACAGCGATACCACAACTCTAGAGTGTGAAAAGAAACATCATTTAGATCAGTGCTTTGATGAGAAAGTCTCTGCTCAGAACTGCAGACAGACTAGAGAGAGGTTCTGGCAGCTGTGTTCAGTTGCCAGGGTTAAAATGTCATTGGAAGTTACAAGCCGAGTGTTATTTGCTTTCTAGAGCCTGTTGCAGGTGCTGTGTGGCATTTTACCACCAGTCATTATCACCGGTCAATTCATCTGATGAAACAGGAATCAGAACGGAGATCATTCCAGAAGACAGAAGTTTCCCGATCCCAAAGAGAGCTAGTTTGAATACAGTACATGCAGCGAACACTGAAACCGGTTTACAGCTACTAGCTGCATTAACACCGCTTCAGAGTAACACCGAACAGATGTGTTGATTTCATACCATAAATGCAACGCTGACTGAACTAGTTGGCAAACCTTAGACTTATCTAGCAGGCAGGCTTGCGTGAACACATGCCTAGCTGTTAACACGGGGCAACAGTTTTACACTGAACTTCCTCAGCTCTTCAATAAATCTAGAGCGCAAGGCGCGCCAGAGCTCCAGCACTCAGCTACTAGTTGGTAAGTTCTAGAGTGTTTCACCAAGGCACTCTCTGCCCAGGGGATTTCACCCATTTATGCAGGGACAATACTGGTGCTAGCCCAGCAGATCTACTCTGTAGAACAAACACGTGTATCCTGGCCTTAGGCAGGAACATCCTCTGCTGATGTGCAAACAGCCCCTGGCCTGTCTAGTAGTAATGCAACTATCTCTACAGAACTGAAGAGATCATCTCCAGGTGCAGTATAGCTCAGTTCCATTGCTGGATCTGATCAATACTGGGACTAGTCGTCAGAGTAAACCTGTATCAAGATAGTTCCCCTACTGTTCAAATGCAAAGTTGAGTAGAAAATACTGCTCAGAATATAAGGCACAGAACCATTCGTGACTTGGAAATGGAAGCAGAGGGATGTCTTGTTAACTTACCATGACGAGATTTACTAAGGAAACCGCATTCAAGCTGATGCCCCAGAGCCACATCACTCCAAACATGTTGACGATTATCATGGCAATAGTTATGGAAACCACAACAGCAGCCCACACTTCAAAACCAAGCAGCACAGTCGTCACCAAAAATATTGATCCCAAGGAGATGCAGAGGTTAAAGACAGCATCATGCACGATTGTCAGGTACTGCTCGTAGAAGACATAAAACACACTGGAGGAAGAAGAGGAGTTGCAGTTAGCCATCTTCCTTGTTACGGGCTAATATTGGATTAGCTTCTGTGTTAAAGATAAAGTCGTTCCCCCTTTATCAGTCACCAACAGGAACGGACTTCCTAGCTTCGCTGGAATGATTCCTACAGAGCACCGGCTGCTCCACAAAGACTCTTCACTAACTTGAAATAGGTTTTATCCAGAAGTCAGGGCAATTCCCACACCGCAATGTAAGCGGCTACAGGAGGCGCTAGAAGGTCGACTGATGTCTGCAGGAACTACTGCAGAGGCTCTGAACTCATCCGCTCAGCAGCGAGAGCATAAGGATGGACAGAATTCTCTGAAGCGAAGAAATGAGCATTTCAGGTGTGCGGATCCCAATTCCAACTCCATTTCCCTGGGGTGCTCTTACACCAAGTCTTAGCACATTAGTCACACGAGCATTAGACAGGCAGTATTTCACTGCTGCCTTTGCCTCAAGTTTGAGTACCTTAAGTTTGAAGTCAATACATTCACATTAGAACCTGCAAGGACTCAGGTCAACTCAACACACCAGCTTAAGTTAAAACTGTTGAATCCTACTACGGAAGCTGGGAAGCGCCCGAGCTGCTGGCAGAGCTACCTCAGCAGTGGAAGGCAGGCTTCTTGGTTTGAGTTAGTCACCAACCACAGTAAAGTTAAGTTACTGCTGTGGCTGCAAGTTGTATTTTTGTTGTTTTACTAGACATTGCAGAGTCTCTAACACTTCCTATTAAGACAAAACTCAAGTCTCCAAGATGTTATTAAGCAGTATCTTCTCAGTTCACGCAGAATCACAGAATTATTGAGGCTAGAAAAGACCTCTGAGTCCAGTCAATGACCTAACACCACCACAGCAGCTAAACCCTGCCACTAAGTGCGGCATCCAGTCTTTTCTTACCTCCAGGGATGGGGACTCCACCACCTCCCTGGGCAGCCCATTCCAATGTTTTATCCCCCTTTCTGTGAGGAAGAGCTTCCCAACATCCCCTNGCCAAGTTGCCCTGAGGACAGTCAATCTTTTCATTGAAGACTGAGGCAAAGAGAGCGTTGGGTACCTCAGCCTTCCCCTTGTCATCTGTTACTGTGGCCCCCCACTTTGTCCAATAAGTGATGAAGGTTTTCTCTGGCCCTCCTTTTGTTATTAAAGTATTTATAAAAGCACTTTTCATTATCCTTGACCGATTTGGCCAGATTAAGTTCTAACCCAGCTTTTGCATCTCTAATTCTCTTTCTGCATGATCTTATTATATCCTTAAACACTTCCTGATTCACCTGCCCCTCTTTCCAAAGTTTATACACTCTTTTTCCTCCCCGAGTTCTTGCAAAAGCTCCTTGTTCAACCAGGCCGGCCTTCTTCCCTGCCGGCTCATTTTTTTGGCACATGGGGATAGCCTGCTCCTGTTTCTAAAATTGAGTATTTGCTACTAAGGCAAGAAAGATGCAAGCGTACCTGTAAGGAAACACCCGGTAGTTCTTCTCTTTGATGCCCATGGTCTCAGTAATGTTATCTGCTATAACCCGAGCTTTCTTCATAGCATCAATAAAATCACATGATTTTTTCAGTACAGTATGGTAAGTCATAAAATAAGTAGCTCCAACATCCGATCCGTTGTTTATGAAGTCGACAGCAGAGCTATATGCGGCATGTCCTCTATATAAACACCAGAACATTTTCTATGTCAGTGTCTGCGAGCACTAAATTTGCTAACTTTTACAACACAGGATATACTAGAACATTGACTACAGAACTTGTTTCTTTTGTACCGGGGAAGCTGCTGTTGATGACATTTGTTTTCCCACTTTTGTTTCAGCAAATACTACAGAACAGGCGAGATCTCCAGGTTTTTTTGACTTGTAGAAGGACATAAGATGCCCAACCTTGCAGGCAGTGAAGTCACACTTCCAGAGCAAGTGGTTTTGACACATTGGTCTAAGCAAGATTTACAGAATACGGCTCTTACCCTTTGCCACACTTAGGATTAGGGTTGTCCGACAGGAACATCGGCAAAAATGTCATGAAGTCTTTGCCTTGTGGTCTCTGCTTGCCTTCTGGAGTCAGTGGTCGACAATGAGTGCAGGATGGATCAGTGACTGAAGAAACACAGGAAGAAGGTCAGCTACAGGATCAAGTATTCTTTGTCATGACACTGATAATTGCTGACTTGCAATACTACAGGATACAATTCCTTAAAAAGGATTTTCACTAATGAAATAACCGATCAGCCCTGAAGTTCTGTATAAATATAGTCCTTTTTTATTCATTATTAAGGCAAAGGCTACCAGAACTCCGTTACTTGTCCACTGTCTACGTTAGACTCGATGAGAATTGCACCAAACTGAAGAATCTGAACAAACAGAGCACTACCTTGGCATGTTACAATGAAACCAACTGAAGGATCAACATTTTTATAGCACGTGATTTTTGGAATAGCCATTACAGTGGTTGTCTAGGTAGGCCGCCTTCAACCCGCTGCATTCCAGCAGAATATTTTAGTTCACCCTAACAGCAGTTCAAACAAATCAGAGGGCAACTCAAGAGGTGTCTGCTCACAGTAGGAAAAGCTGTTCACCCAACTCATACCATGAAAAAAAAATGTTTTAGCTGTGAAACTTCTAAAGCAAGCTAATCCCCTAGCAACAAGATGGACGCTAATACCTGAGGCGTTGCAAAACTGTCCAGTGGTATTGTAGACTCTGCAACAGGATGACTGGGGCTTCACCCAGTCAAAGTAGTCATCGATCCAGGATGACGGCGCGTAGCCTATCCTTGTGCTAAAAAAAATAATGTAACATATACATTATTAGTAATTTTATGTTTCATTCCAGAACACATCCCTTCATCTCTCCAGCGCTGACTTACGCCACATCAACAAAGTCTGGTCCAGCTACTTCGTTCTCTCCATGTAGTCCCCTCTCCAGCACCCTCTCCAAGAGCCAGGCTTGTTCGTGACACCACAGTTAGCCAACAGTGGGAGCTTTTCCCCTGCATCAAGTTCCATTGCTAAGCTCAGCTTTCCCTTCCCCTGTCCACTTTGTACCCCAGCCAGATACTGCTATTTCAGTTTTCAAGTAAGGCTCCTCCTTCAGTTAGGCTGAAGTAAAACCACTGACCTACAGTAGAAGGAATCTGGAAGAGACCTTCAGTTGTTAGCTACTCAACTCCAGATACAATTGCTGTGTAGCTCTGCTGGGCTAGTTAATCCATCAAGTTTAGAGGCTGAGCACATAAGTCATTTTCCAGGAAAGCTTAATCATACTGAGAGATCATGAGTTTTTCTTCCTGCCATTCCCCGGATTCTTTAAAGGATTGAGTCCCTTTTCCAAACACATCAATAGTCCAGC
>WEIS01092162.1:0-15216 GCA_013389965.1 Todus mexicanus
GTCTCCTCACAACTTCTTGTGCACTCTCAGTCTACTCACTGGTAGGGTAGTGTGAGAAGCAGAGAAGGCCTTGACTTTGTGTAAGCACTGCTCAGCAGTAGTGAAAAAATCTCTGTGATATCAACACAGTTTCCAGCACAAATTGAAAACATAGCCCCACACTAGCTGCGAAGAAAATAAACTCTACCTCAGCCAAACTAGCACATTCTAAACACAAAATAAGATGGTTTATTTTAATTTTATTTAGATAATATAAATTCTCTCTTGTGTTTAAGTGGCCCAGCAGAAAATGCCTCCTTTTTACATAATGCAGAGAGAAAGGAAGATATAATGATCATGTTTGATAGTATTTTGGATGAATCTGCATAAGTACAGGTTCAAATCTGTCAGTCCTGCATTAATGAGACAAAAGACTGTTTGCAACGAAAATGCTGTTAAAAGCAAAATGACTGTTGAAATGGTCTTTCAGTTCTAATTGTATTGTGCTGACATTTTGGTGTAATTATCTGCTGTTGAGTATAATTTTATCTTTCATGCCACTCAAAGAAATTCTGGAGTAAATTGAGGTAGCTATCTGTTTTCCGATGAATTTGATCACTTTATTTTACCCTAGTCTCAGAATTTAGTTAGAGAGGTCTGAAACCCAGTATTTATCATAATCTGCCTCATTTGTTCAGTCCCCATGCGGTAATACCAATTAGAATTTTATCAAAGTCATCCTTACAGCAATAATGATAATCCTTTAGCATCTATCTGGATTAGGGCTCTGTTTTATTCTGCTAATGAATACTCTAGAGGGGTCTGGGCAATTTTACAGAACAAATTAACCTTAGAGCATAGCCATTTAAAGTGTTCATTATACTGGACACCTGCAAAGTGTAGTGGGCTTAAACACAATTTAATAGACCCTTCTAGGTCTGTTTTAAAGTATCCTGAAGAGAATATGAATAAGATGATATTTAAATTATGATAGTTAGAATGGGTTTTTTTCTAACATTTTCAATAAATATCAGATGTCCTATATATGAAATACCAGGATTGGAGTCCTTCAAACATCATCAAGTAATTGCTGCTTTTGAAATTTAAAATGAAAAGTTTCGAAACACTGAAATCCGAAATGAACTTGTCTCTTCGATTCCACCTTTGTCTTTAGCATGCTGAAAATGAATGTTTTACATATGATACATTATGTTTCTCATTCAAAGACTGTTATTATCACAAAAATATATTAACTGTAATTCTTAAATAAATCTGTAATGGAAAAGGACTGGGAAAGAGAAGATAGAAAAGTGAAGGGAAACGGAGAAGCTAATTGGTATTCTCTGTTTTCAACTATTCATATCCCCAAGCCTCTCTAAATTTAAAAAAAAAAAAAAAAAGTCAGAGCCTCTTTATTATCTCATTATGTTACAATTATAACATACTCCAATGCCAAGGCCCGAGAGTGATTCATTTACATTGTTCATCAATACAAACTTTTGCCTCTAGAACTAAATGCACACATAATCTGAACACATCAGACACTGCTTGTGTGGCTTTTGGTGTCATACTAATTCAACAGGCAAATGGCAAATATTTTCCTCTTTATTAACACTAATAAGACTTAAATAAATAGGCTTTATAGTTGAATATCTTAAGTCAGCTTCCAAAATCATCAACAGCTTTTTTTCAGACATGACCTAATTGTGGTCTTTCCATGTTGTAAAGCTTGCCTGCAACACTACATTGCAAGACTTGCTGCATCCTTGGCTAGAATGAGACAGAAGATGCAAGGAAAACCCAAAAGCTAGCACCTTTGCATTTATTTCAGAGCAGAAAATCTTAAGCAAAAATGTAAGCATATATTTAGATATGGAAGCATATAT
Organism: Todus mexicanus; assembly: GCA_013389965.1. Classification (NCBI taxonomy): domain Eukaryota; kingdom Metazoa; phylum Chordata; class Aves; order Coraciiformes; family Todidae; genus Todus; species Todus mexicanus. The sequence goes on from WEIS01092162.1 coordinate 1,866, forward strand.
GTGAAATTAAGCCAGTGTTTTCCACATTGAAATCCCAAATAGGCTGCTATGGTAGAAGACAGTGGCAAAACTGAAAGCACAGAGGAGGTTAAGTTTTTTTCAATTCAAGAGGGAAAGCAGTGGAAAGCTAGGACAGAGAATTTTTGAAAAAAAAATAATCTATGGTTATTCTAAAAACTCTGATGGCATTTTTGCATAGGTCTGAAAAGACACTACGGAGATCCCACAAATGTTTTCTTCATTCTATTAACAAACTCTCAAACCTTTGTTTATATAAACAACATAAATTTTCTCCTTGTTCTCTTTGTTCCTTTCATAATGTGCTGTCCTGGTTTGGGTTAGAACAGAACAATTCTGTTCTATGATTTTTATTTTTCAGCTAAGTCTGTCTAAGTTAGCAGCATGTTTTTGCAGAGTGTCTGCTTTTAGCAGTGATAACGCTCCATGTTTATAGTTAGTACCAAGGATTGGTATGCAAACCAAGGTCACTGCTAGATCTTGTGTACCACATGGAGGGTGCAGAAAAGTAAAGGCTGCACCTTCAGGGAGGAGCAGACAGGACAGGTGACCCTAAATTAGCTAACGGCGTATTCCATCCCATATACATCATACTGGGTATAAAGCTGAGCGATCACTAGGGTCTCGCCCCTACTTGTCTTGGTCCTTTCGCTATTTTGCCCTTCTGTTTCTCTGAGATCGAGCTGCTCTCTTGCCTTTGGGACTCTTCCTCACTCAGTTTGGCCTTGGCAGCTTCGGCTTTGTCCTGAGGCCTCAGCCCCCAGCTTCTGCCTTGGCTGGGCTCCAGGTTCTGGGCCACATCCCTGAATCCAGCTCCTGGTTCCCGTCTGCTGCTGGGCCCTTCCCCCGCATCAGTGGTAACGGTGACGTATTTACCATCGGGGGGGGGTGGGTTCGGTACTGGTTTTGTACATATTTGTTTATATTTACTTTTTTTGATTATTGTTATTATTTTCAGGTTTTAGTAAAATCTATTCTAGTTTCCTTTCCTAATCGATAAGTCTCTCTCCTTTACTTCCTTTCTTCTGTTTTTGGGTGGGGAGGGGGAGAGAGCGTTCTATTGCAGATTTGGGGGGTGCCCTGACCCCAAACCGTTACATATGCTGCATATTTTATCTATGAATTGGCATCTATTAATCTATGTCTACCATTTAGAGGTTTTTTTTCAGTACCTTCGAAAAGATTGCTTGCATCCTCTGCTGCTCCTGAAATCAAGAAACTGTTCTTACTTCTTTGATCCACCCAGCTCTCAGTGATACGTCAGTCACTATTCTGCAAAGCAAGAATGTACAGAAATCTATTGCTAAGAAGATCTGCAGTTTCAGCCAAGATTATACTTATCTGTAAGTCTTTTTTGTGACTAATGTGATATATATGTAAAGTCCTAATATAGATATAGCTGACTTAGTTCAGGTACTGTGACATGCAAATTAGACTAGCACAAAAATGAGACAGCTGTGAAATGGTTATGAGTGCTGTGTAGATATGTCATGGGGAACTTAGAGTAGGGTTACAGCAAGAAAAGAACCACATGACTCAGTGACATAATCTGGAAGTTATTTACTAAGACAGATGGGTTTAGTGGGTGGGTAGCAATGTCTGTTATAAAGTTCCTGGTATAAGATTTCTATTCTATCGCACTTACATACAAATTGCCAAGGCCTATGTGTCTCCCATCCATATAGACAGCCAGTGTAGACACAGGGTAACAGCATCTTACTGCTCAATATGTTTGAGTCCTGGCTAGTGTCCTGGCCTCTACATGTTGCCCATACTGGGGCTGAATGCCCATAAATAAAGCCTTTTTCTCCCAATTCCCAGGGTGTTATTACATTGAAAATATATTTCTTTTAACATTAGCTAGCCAGCATAACCTATCAATGGTCTTCCCAGTCTTATAGCTTCAGGTCAATTTCTTTGGTTTTCCCTATATCTAAAGCCATCTAGTGGTTGCTTTCCAAGTTATCATTATCTGATTTCTTATCTCAAGTGTGCTACAAAGATGTTAAGTCTTGTGTTTCTATGCTTTCTCAGCTCATACCACAGTACAGTATGCCTTTAGAGTAAGAAATGGGCAGACATGATCTTAGCCTCATTTTACTGCATGATGTTTTCAGAAAGTATTTAGTCCATAACAAATCATAGAACAAAGACACAAGAAAAAGTAGAAAGAAACTGAGTCCATATTTACACCACAGCTGATCTGTTTTCTGTAACTGAAGTGGTCTCATACATGTGCAGAGAGGATTTTGTAAAGTTAACATGACTATGATCTCTTCCTCTTTCTAGAGAAATTGCTTTAACTTTGTCATACTAGAGCACGAAGGCAGCTCTTTCAGGGCCACGTCATCACACCACAACTATCTGAAAATAAACAAGAAAATTTTACTTAAGGTTTGACACAATATTTGAATTTGTCCAGGGTTGTACTGCTGCTGGCTATTTTTAATTTCCATGCAATTAAAAATACCACCATTTCCTTTTTATCCATCATTTCAAACATGTCTTATGCATTGGCCTTGGGCTGTGCTTTGACTAAATCTTCATTTCTCAGCACAATAAAATAAAATAAAATATCATTTTGAATGGACTTATACTGATATTCTGTGGCTCGAGTTTTGTGGTCTCAATTTGGGACATGCTAAAAGAGATTACCTTTCAACTGGTGGACACCAAGTGTGGAGTTCAACAACCTAAATATAGACTACCTGAGATGATCTAGGGTATCTAAAATGAGGCTAGTGTCTATGACACAAGACCTGCAAAATAACCTTCCTATGGTAACAGAGGCCTGATGGATCTGGAACATTTCACTGTGAACTACTTGTCTGTGCTTAGGCAGCTAACTGCTAAACTCAAATGCTCTGAAAAGCCAGTGCTTGACAACTGACCTGAGCTGAACCAAAAATGAAATGTAGGTAGTCATGACTAAACTTTTGAGTATTCAGAGCAGAGGTTTTTTAGTTGTTATTTTTCTGTAAATAAGATAAAAAGATTAGAGATAAAGATCACAGAAAAAGTGTGCTTGATAGGAGTATGCTGGAACAGTATTTCTTTCAAGTTCCTTCATTTACACCTTGAATTTTCTTAGACATTCTGCAGGTACAGTGCTAAGATCCTCTGTCACTACATTTCATCGGTAACTGATTAAATAATCCCATCTGCCTGAAGCAGTAACTACTGCAGGAATAAAGCGATTATCCATTGTTGCCTGATTTGCACTTCCTCTAAATCTAATGAATTTAAACACACTTTACGTGGTGTAAAATATCACCATAACATTAAGAAGCTCTCATTTAAATATGTTCATACAGTATCTACAATTCAAACTAACATGTTCCGTGATATAAAATCTTGTCACTTAATGCAGCATGGAAAAGCAATTTTAACTAAAATGAGAAAAAAAAAAATTAAACATGTTGATTTTAAACTGACTTGAAGGTACAGAGGATTGGAATGAATGAGAACATATTTGCAACTGGTCTAAAAGTTATTTCACATTGTGCATACATAGTGGTGTTGAACCTAAAATGTAGGCAAAATTACCATTAAAATCATATAGCAAAACCAGACAATTAGGTTGTAAATTTAAGCCTACAAGATTGAGAAGTCTAGATTTGCAGAAACTGTGCAAGACAAATGTCACACCAGTCACCTAACTGGCACTTGCATGAGAGTTAAGTGAGTTTATTCAAGCATTAGATTGCATGTTCATTTCAGAGGCCAGTTTGAAAATCCAAGTTTTGGGATTTTTATGGCATCTTACTTCCTACTAGAAGAAAATAACTAAACTTCGTAGAGTACAGAATGCTTGGTTATGCTCACTTAAGTTCTCAGGTTATACATCAGATGGAGTGAGTTCCAGATGTGTCCTCCTACCTGCTTCTATACACGTATTTTGTGATCTATCAAATATCACTCCATATCTCTCCAAAGATGACTTTTAGGAGGACAATGAAAGTAATTGTCTAGATCCCTAGGCTGTGGAGTGGAAAAGTGTCATTCCACTGCAGCAGTGCAAATCAAGTGCAGAAGCGCTGCATATTAGGCAATGTCCAAGTCTAAGAAATATGGGATGCATTTCTGACCTCCGTAGGACAAGAGTGAAGTGGGGCAGAAAACTGGTCATTATCTTGCACTATTATTACTGCTGTTCAGTTGAATGAATGCTTCAACAAGTTTTGAAAATAATGTACAATACAGTGAATTGCCATTTAATAATAAAGAGCTACACAGTTAACAATAGCCTGTGCTCAATATTCATCACCTGGAGGACCACTACATATGAACTCAAGATAAAAATATTTAGGTGTCAGTAAAATGCCTAACATCTACATCCAAACATATCAGAAAACCTACCAAGCACTCCTAGGGCAAATTCCTGGAAAACACAGAAGAAAGACCAGCACAGCCATCACTACTTTTTTTTCCAAGGGCAAGGAGTTTGCCTCTGACTGGCCCCTTCTAGCATTCTTATTAAATTACTAACAGTAACAAAATCACTGTAAAACCAAATTAACCCACTATATATAGCGCTCCAGAACTACAGTGAGAAAACAAGCAACAGGTGAATGACATAATTTCTCTGGCTCAGTATTTCACTGGAAATTTTTCAGACCTGGCGTAATTTACAATAGAATAAGCTGTCTAGTAAACAAATAAACTAAATGCAAATTTCATTCTGAAGACGATTCTTTGGGTGACTCGTAATGTCCATGATATTCTACATGTCTGTCTGTCTCTCTAGCTGTCATAATGGGAAACTTTCACCTCTGTCTTAATTCAGGTTGAGAGATTCTGAGTATTTGTCATCATGTTGGTTGAAGGGCGACGTAGCTGTACACCAGAGTATTCTACAACAGGGTAAAAAAAAAAATGTTCACAACAAATTACACAACACTACATTGCTTTTCTGCATCCAACTTTTACTAAATAATCTCTCCAATATTATTCCAGGAGATTTATAATTACATTTCAGTCAATGCTTTAAGCAGTGCCTGAAAACAGTCATTTACATTTTCTTATCACTGACTTTGGGTTTTGGTTTTAGTTCTCTTTTATATAGTAGGTGACCTTGGAGTCAGAATTACATTATCTGACCAAAACACAAACTCTTCAAAGTGTTACTTAATATACAAGAGGACTTTGTTAATCCTAGAAAGGCATAATAGAACCACATATTTATGAAAAACTTAAAAATTTAAGGCAAATAGTCTATCATCTAGCACAATCCTAGGTAATATTATTTAATTGCTGCACACTCCATTTTCAACATGTAAATGATATTCAAAAGATGGGGTAGATAAATGCTTTAGTTATAAGATAATATTCTGACTTTCAGAGGCTGCATTCCTTATATTGTACTCTGAAGATGCTGGAAAAAGTAATGTTACAGCATAAATAAAATGTTTCTTAAACCTGCAGAGAACTTTGAAAAGCATTTCTTCTGCTAAAGAATGGTACACATGTGACAGTATTACCTGCAGAAAATGAACTTGCCACAGCTGAATTTCAGACACGAATCTTCTTCAAAAAAACGAGCAAAGGGAAAAAGTTTAATATGTATTTCCATTGTATGCATAGAAAAAAACCAGACAAAGAGGAGGCAAGACAAGGCTATTAAAATTACACATTGAAAAATATGTATTACTTTCACAATCATATTTTGCAGAAAACCCTTGATTAAACTAGTTTGGCACTGCCAGAAGATAGTGCTTAGTGCTAGTATCAGTAGCTGTCTCAGTCCAACACAACAACCACTGTTTCCATTTCTTTCAAGTTTTATATTCATTAGTGTGAGCTGATTTATCATTCTTCCTTTTTGCTTTCCTCAAATTATCATCTTTTTGGTCACTAGACTGCACACATTTGTAGCTTGACATGGCCAATTGCAGTTGACATTTCCAGTCGCCCAGGGTTAGCCCAGTATTAATTAGAACCGCACTAGGCTATTATCTTTTTTTTTTCCTTCATTGTAATAGCTCTTCTGCTATTTTGTAAAATTCTTCTTCTTTCATATAGGAATGAATCCTACTCTTACATTCTTAAGTAGAAACAGCAGGTTGAATTAGCAATCTTAGTGACACTTAATGAAGTCCTTCCACTAATCTTCCCTCTCCAAGCCTTATTAGATTATCATTTATGTCTAAACTTCCCGGAATATGACAGAAAAAAAAAACAGAGCACTAAATTAATTGTTTGTAATACACACTGCATGTCAATTTTCAAAACACTTAAAGCTAACATCTATACAGAAAAAACTTTTGCAAATCTAAGTCTGATTAAAACCCTAGTTTATCATTCAATGCACTCAGAAGACACTTGGAATGGCTGTTATTTCTTACAAGCTCATGGGTCTCATTACTGACCAACATATGCTTTTAATAAAATTCATATGTTAAAGAGTGGATCTACTATGAAAAGCCACTACTCAATGATTGTACATACCAATACATCTCACTATCAGATCAAGGTCATGCTTGCTCATCTTCATGTCAATAATTGGAGTTAATTGCTTAACACCTCAATTACAACATCAAGCCAGCTGAGAGCTAGCATTGGAACTTTAGAACTTATTCCATCTTGTATTTCAGTCCCTTTACTGTGCATTTGGGAAAACAGAAAACATATTCTTACATGTGTCAGTTATGCATGATTTGAAGATATTGGATCAAATCCCCTTAGCTTTATGTCAGTATAGCCTGAATTTTGTCATTATTTGTGAAAATCCATTGTCCTGTAAAAAAGTCAATAGCAGGAAATATGTCTGATAGGTCTAGGTAGATCGAGAGTCAAGGTAGACTATACAACTGTATGTCTAGTTTGCAAGAGATAAACATATATTGCTTTTCATGTTCTGAGTCACTGGAAACCTCTTAAAGCAAAAAACCTAGAGCCGTTAAGACATTGTAATACCATCTCTGGAGTAAAAACAGATTTCAAATTTGAATTTTCTTGTCTCTTGGTACAGAAGGCAGAAGAAGATACTATGGGACCACTGAGCCTTTAGAACCTGCACTGTTCCATTCTCAGAAAATATACATTTTTGTTTAAGCACATTTGTGTGTATGGATGTTCTTGTACCCATGTGTTTACAAAGAACATGTACTAGTAACATGGGATTCAATATCTTGCAAATACAGCAAGATTTACTAGTGTCATGAAATAATCAAATGCAAAAAATATCACTAATGACTCTTGTTTTGAGTAACTAATCCATACAGTGCTGAAATTCACTGAAAAAATCTCTACTTTAGTAGAGTATTTTAGTAAAGCCTTAAGTTTGGCTGTATTGCAGGTGCTGCCTTCAAACTAAGCTATCCATGGCTATGTTTGTGAATTAGCTCTAGAATAATACCATATACCTTGCTTAGCAGAGAACACAAAACTGTTTAAGAGTTGTTTAATTCTGGTTAAACCAATTCTGTCTTTAGCACTTTGTATAACATGAATGGAAAACGTCTGACTGCAAATCAGGTTTTCTGCAAGAAAAATACTGCAAGTTTCTTTTCCTTTTGCAAAATGTCATGAAAAATTTTCCTGTGAAATTCCCCCTGAAACAGATCTTAGTTTAGCATTTCTCTGCTACACAGCTCAGCTGTCTATGGTTACTATTTAGAACTGCAAGGATTACTTTAGAAATGATCTAGAATGGTACTCATTTTTGCAGATTTTTCAGCTATTTTCATCTATTTAACAAGCTATGACTTTCCTAGTAGTACTAATAATTTTTACCACACCTCCTGCAAAAAAACCCACAAAATTTTTATCTTTATGCCAGTTTACTGCAGTACTTGTTCATGTTTTGAGCTTCTGCCTTTAGTGTGATATTTCCTGAACTAGCAAAAATGGTAGCTCCGAATACTTTTTTCTTCCAATGAAAAATAGGTTGCTTATAATTTCAGTTCTTGTCAGGAATACAAAGAACTAATATTTACTACTTCTCCTGATTCTGAATTTTTGTATAAATCTAAAAGTTAGTACTTACGTTTGGAAATTTCCATCTTTTCAGGAGACATTCATAATTAAAAATAATTACTTTTCCTAACTGACAGTGATGTTTTCAATTTCTAATACAAAAACCAAGTTTGCAGTCATTCTGGTTGCCACGACAATATGGATTAGTTGTCATACCACAAAATATTCTTTGAGCCTTTCATCGCTTTGCAGTTTACTTGATAGCAAGAGTCAGTATTTTGAATCCCTTAGTGGTTTAATTTGCTACTATTCTCATATCCTCTTGGGGAAGTGCAGTTTGATGGGAAAAATCTAGTGAAAATAGAAGACACAGGGCCCGTAAACAGTAACGTTCTGTTCTTAAACAGTGGAGTTCTAGCAATCTGGCATAATTATTGTTGTATGTTTTAAATCAGTGACAAAAGAAGCACATTCAGCATCATACTCATTTTAATCAGATTTGCTAGAGAACTTAGACTTTAAACATGGTAATGATGTCATGCTTTGCTTCTGCCTGTCTTGCTGCTGTTCTATGTCCCAGGGCTGCCTGTGGGGAGCTGCTCTGGGCCTGGTGTGTGCCCATGGCCGCCTGCGGTGGCCTTTTCTTTCCTCTGGGCAGGTTCTGCTCTGCAGGGGTTTCATTTTTATTTTCTCTCACCCCATGTTTCTCTGGCTGTTCTGGTAGCCTGTGTTCACCTTTGAAACACCAAGGAATGGCCTCTTTGGGCATTTGTGTCCAGAAGCTCCTGGGGCCTCTGTCAGCTGCCTTCAGACTGGCTGGCTGAGGATTGCGAGGTGCTTTGTGACATGTGGGCTCTGGAAGGTGCCAGGGGCTGCCCATACCTAGCAAAGAGCCCTGCTCAGGACAGAGCAGCCTGGGGAGGGCAGCAGATGCTGATGTGTGCTGGGGCTGCTGGGGTAGCAGGGGGTGCCAGGGGGCCTCAAAGCTCTGCCTACCTCTGTGCAGCCCTGTGAGACAGGGCCATGCCCCAGGGAGCTGCTGGCCTCAGGAGCCAGAGAAGGTCTGCCAGGATGACAGGCAGGTACAGTATCTTTGACACACTCTCTTGTTGTTCGGAGTGCCGTTCTCATCTGCTCTTTGTTTGGGATGCTGCTCTTCCACTCCTGAGTCAGGCAGTGGTCTATGTATGTGACTGAGTGGTGGGGGCAAGGGATGCAGGACTGTAGCTGGCTGGCCAGCCCAAGTGGTGTGTGGCTCCGGCAGTTTGGCCAGGTAGAGTAGAGCTGTGGCTGGCCAGAGGGGGCCACAGTGACATGGGGGTTTGGCTGGCTGGCAGGGCTGTGTAGTTTACAGCTCTGGCTGTTTGGTGGGGACTGGTGGTGTAGAACTCTGGCGTGCTTACAAGCAAGAGATGTCTACATCTGTAGGATGTCTTCTGGTCAGAGAGGCTCTGTTCAGATCCAGAGTCACTTATCACATGGAAGTTTTAAACAATATCCTTAGAAGTTTACAATCTTGATCTGATCAATAGAAAATGAGAAATCAGAATCATCCTGAAACCCTATACCTTTCATGGTCTATTAACTTAATTCTGAGATGTAAGAAGTTGTGGTCAGATTTTGATTACTAGTCTGAGATCCTCTGTCAGGTTACATGTGTAAACTTTTCCTTATGTAAAATGAGAAGAGTCTTTTTTTCTTTCAACACTGTTGGTAGTTGTGCCATTGTCTTTTTATGTATCAGCTCAGAGATTAGGCCAGTGAAGCAAGAAGTAAGAAACCTGGATTCTGTACAATCATCACCTTTAGAGAATTTTCACCTATTGTTCTCAAATCCTTGAAGAAGATTTAGTTTATTTATGGTGCCTTCCTCCCTGTGCTGCTGAACTGTGCCATCCTGGGATATTTTTCAAGACTTAAGGGATCAGGAGGAGAAAAGAATGGGGATGAAAGAGCCTAGAGATCTGAGACACAGACCTGGCAGAACGGATCCTCTGGCTCCAGCTCTGTCAAGGTTGTTTTATGTATTTTCGTTGATAACTGCTTAATGTCAATTACATTATCTAAAACTTCTGTTCTCATGGATAGTTTCCAAACACAACAGTTTTCACAGTGCTTGGAGGACAAATAAAAATATCAACGGCATTTTTTTAGGAGGAACAATAGGGAAGGGGAAAGGAAGGGAAGAGAAAAGGAAAGGAAGGTAAGACATATTGTCTGTCAGCAGGTTGGGTAGTTGCTGTGGCAGCCATGAGTATTTCAGTCTTTACCTTCCTGAAGTATTTTTCCCCAAAATGATCATGAGGCTTCTTTATTTCAACTCCTAAACTACTTCCATGCTATTAAATCTATTCCATATTGACTATGTTAACTACATACTGTTGTAGCACAGTTCATGTAACACATCTTACAACTGCGTTAGTCTGCATGTAAGAAAATCCCTATAATCTATTTAAGATTTCTTTATTTTCTTCTAAGGCCACCTTCTCCATTGCACTACAGCTATTCATACAACTGCTGATGCAACATTTGCACCTAATCTATGAAACAATTTTGGGGTGATCAATCTGAATAGAAAAAAGTGCTCTGAGGTGTAGTAAACCTATATATAGTACCTATTGGTAGTAAATATCTCATTTCCCACTTGTTACTGTGGTACAATCAATTCTGATGTATGAGCACAGTTTAGCTGAATGATTCCCTCACAGAACTGGAGCTGTGGCTATTAGCTGAACTTGAGCTACAAATGTGGCACTTCACGAATTAGTTAAAAGAATTACAACAAAATCATGGTTTAGGCAATTAATTTTTTTTCTCTCACTCTACTTCACCAAGATTTCCACAATTTAAAAACCATTTGTTGGCATGGAAACATCAGCTTAATTAAAAATGGATTAAACTAATTAACTATAACATATCATACTATAGACTGCTTGATTTAGAATAGATTAGAAGAAACAGAACATTTTTCATTATCATTTTGTGTCTTTTAACTATTTAAAATGTTTTGCTTCCATGAGAATTTATGTGCTTAATCTTTGGGCCATCTCCTGAAGGTGAGGATACTGCTGACAAGTAAAGTTTCCTGTTTCAGGAAAAGTGGACCCTGTGTGTATATTTATTATCTATCTCTCATGATAGTTTTGCTTTCCAATTGTCCATCAGACACCACAGCATGGCCTATCATCATCTTTCCCAGCTGCAAATTTTATTGCAGATTTGATGTGCTGACACACCATAAATTGGTTGGGTTAAACAGAAAATGAAGCTATAAAGTAGCAAAATGTTCCATAGTTCTCTGCTGATCTCTTAAATGACAATATGACAGAAGTATTTAGCTAAATACCTTTCCTGCAGAAAGAGGCCTTAAAGATTCAGAGCTTCTTTCCCGTAGCTGTCTTCTCTCACAATAATCCCATCATGCTATATGATCTTCCACCTGCATTAGGGTTAAAAAGCAGCTGTTTTTCATGTACAATTTCCTTTTCAGTTGAATGTCTTTGGATAGTAGCCACAGTTTGCAGAAGAAATATTAAAAATTTCATTCAGTGTCTGACATTACATCAGCAATTACATCAGCATTAGTTCATGGATCTATATCTACTACTTAGTGTTATTCTGGCCAGATTCTGAATTAATCACTATCAACTTCAATAGGAAGGTCAACTCTTAATGCAGTCTGCAACCTAAGCTTCATGAATACAGACTCTCTCTCTCTGCAAGGGCAAAAGAATAATGACCTGATGGTCAGGCTGAGAAATCAGAGTACAGGGTTAGACTTGTGAGTTTTTGTTGCTGTTTGTTTACAGTTTTAAGTAAAATTAAAGAGTGATTGCAGATCACTTTTTTCTAAAATGAAGAAACAACTCTTTGTAACAGGAATCTTGTGATCTAACAAGCAGCTGCTGCTTCATTCAAATGCAGACCTTAGATAATGTCAAAATGTCATATCTATGGCATGTAGCATGACTGCAAATGTAGAGTAAAAAACCCAAATCTCTCAATGCTGCCAGAATTACTGGATTTCACTCCTCAGTTCTCCTTATTCTTCTTATTCCCAGCAGGGGCTGAAGGAGACAGAAGACTGAAATCCCATTTAAAAAATATAAATATTGCAGTGCTCTCTTGGGTGGTTATAGATGCTTGTCCTGAAACACCAGGGTTTCATTTCTTGCAGGATGTGAAAGATCTATTTTATTGAGCAACTCAGTGTCAACCTTGCCATTCAGCCCTTAATATCACACATAGTGAGCGCTGCTATGCCTAGCAGGTGGCCTGAGGGTTCCCTGTCAGCATTTTTGTCATGCACTGCGGGAACAGTGAAATCATTCATACAATTCTGAGAACTCCAAACACTTTAATACTGCTCTGAGTTTCCACTTAAAATATAAATATCAGTGACCTTTCAGAAAACTTATTTTTAAAAGACCTCATTTGCATGACTGGTCGGTGAAGTGATAGCCATATTCAGAACAATTTAAGGCTACTGGTCTCTTTGCTAGCATGAGGCTTATTGGTCAGAGCATCGTAATCATACATCAGGGTCAAAAACAATACACAAGTTCAGCGGCATAGTACAAGCATTTGACAAAGAAGCACATAGGAAAACTTGATGTGCCTGAGAATTGGGGTGGTTCAGACGGGACTTCCAACACATAGAAAATATTTCATACTTAAACTGAAAAGTAAAGTTGAAAAAAATTCTAGACAGCAGGGATTTTATCCTGTGCATTTAGATGAAACCCAATTTGTGGCCCACTAAAGGGAGGATGAAAGTTTCTGAGCCTCTACTTTGAAAGGAAACTCAAAACCCTGAAAAGATTAGACAAGACTCAGTTCCAGTTATTAAGCGTTAGGGTAAAATACCCATGCCTATGTGACCTAAAACTATGGCTGTCATTTTAACCTGAGAAGTGTATAGGACCAGAATTTTAAAAAGGGATTTAAGCATCTAAGAGTATAGATAGTAACTTAGAGGGGTTTCACAAGTATCTTGAACACCTGGATACCTAATTCCCACATGGACTTGCTACATTCTATATCACACCAGCACGTTTTTGTAATATGACTGAAGGTTTTGTGTCTCAGAGAAACTTTTTGATAGTTTATTCTAATCACCTTTCTAGAATATCTGAGAAAAATATTATTTATATCCTGAAGTCATTCTCCAAATACAGCATGAACCCTTTAGGTGATAATAAATCAAATACTGATTGTGGAGGAGAAACATTAGGGATTTTGTAATGTTTTGTTCAGCATCTGTAAGCTTAACAACACACTACATATTTTTTAAATGTCACTGCACATATTTATGTAACTGTGTATATTTTTAAGACTTTGTTCCTCAGGGGAAGAAAAGGATTGTTGTCTTTTACAGCCTGAGAAGTATCATGCAAATAGTTAAATATCTGTTATT
>WEIS01092173.1:0-11856 GCA_013389965.1 Todus mexicanus
GAACGTGGAGGGGTTGCGATACTGATCTTCTGTCACCACGGTATCAGATCATGCAATGCTTCGTCCTGATCCAAATGGCCAGCTGGCCAGAACGTTGCATGCTGGGATCTGTAGGTTTTGCTTGGCCATATGTCTGCATTAAAGATAAGCTTGTTTGCTCTAGTCTAAGCGGACAATCTGCTCAACTTTATGCACAATTAGATGTAGCCTTTCAGCTGCTGGCAGATTGCCAGAGCGGTCCTTTCTGCTGCACGGAGTTCAGCACCCTGGGCGATAGCATTTCAGGAACTGGAGTTGTGGCAGTTTTACGTGTGCTTGTAGATAGTGGAACGGCAAAGCAAATAACAATAATTCCTAGCGTGCCTGCAGTATTTTTATTTGATGACCTACTGTTGTGTAGGTAGGAAATAACTAGTCACTTGTCAGGCATTGACGTGATGAGCAAAGTGAAAACAGAGAGCGAAGGATGGTTTTGCTCTGACCGTGGCATCGGATCAGGCTGTGTACTTTCTGCAAGGATAAAGGAAGGGGATGGGAGAGAGGCTAAGCTCCTAATGTAGCATGGGAAGCTTGAGAGGAAGTAAAACAGGGGATGGAAAGTTGAGTTTTTTGGTGCTTTCAAACTACAGAAAAGCAGTAACTTGACTCTGAAGGTTTGTTACAGGTTACTGAGTCAGACCACTTTGATATGGAGATAGGGGACACCAAAAGGGCCCTGTTAAAACTGATGCAGGAGGGGAAGTGTGTTGGAGGCATAGGAAAAGAAATATGTAGAAAGGGAAAGATATGAGTGGAAATAGCATTTATAAGAGAAGACTTTATTAAAAGTCATGACTCCCAGTCAATGAATAGCTGCTTTTGGTTGAAAGCCTACCACAGTTTCACTGGTGGAATAGGAGTGGGAATTAGAATTAAAAAAGCAATATAAAAGGAAATGCAGAAAGCTGGGAACAATTAATGATTGATATAAATTGGAATATATAATGAGTAAAAAATGACAAAGGAAGCCAAAATAACCTGGAGTAGTCTGTGACAACTGTAAGGAGGATTCTTTTTTGAGAATATTGAGCAGAAAAGAAAGCATAGTAATGGTACTGGAAACCATTACTAAATGGTGATGGTAAAAAGGCTGATAAAAACGTGGAGAGGCCAAAATGCTCAATAATTTGGTTTTTTTCTGGTTTCTTTTTGGAAAGAGTATGGGCTCTCATCAAGTGAACACAGTAAAATACTGTTTAAGACAGTTTTCAGACTGTTTGCTAAGGGACGGTAGACTTAGACAACTTTTACTGTGGGTCAAAAGTTAAAAATAGGCAGAGCCAGTTAAGTTACTCCTGAAATCATTATCTCAGGCGACTTGTAGCATACTCACAATGCAAATCTTTAATAAATCCTAGCATTGCAGAAATATTCCCCATAACTTATCTTGAAGAAGTAGTTGTGATTCAGAAATCACTGAACGAGTGTATTTCAGGAAGGGGTCAGAAGGGGCTTCAGCTGGGACCAGTGGCAGTACTGATATTCTTCAACATCTTTATAAATGATCTAGAAGTAAAGGATTGGTGGAAAGCCAAATAATGATGAGGGCAAGACAGATAGAGAGACCTGGTAAACTGGTCTTGCTTAAATAAAGTACATTTTGATGTAGCGACCTGCAAAATCACACAATCTAAGAGCAGGAACTGGAAGCCAGACTTGTATTCTGGAAGCTGTGGCTCTAGAGGGAAATCTAGGCACAACCCACTGAACATCAGCTCCCAGTCTGATCCTGAGACTTCTAAAGCTAATATGATTTGTAAACGTATAAACAAGGGTGTAGCAAAGCGGAATAGGGAGGTAACTGTACTTTTGCACATACTGTTAGTGGAATCAGAACTGGATTACTGCACATTGCAAAACTGGAGAGTTGCAGAAAAGAGCCACAGAATGATTCAAGGGCTGGGGAGAGACATAAACAGTTCAATCTGTTTATCTTACGGAAAAGAACAGGAGAATGACTGTATTACACTGTGTAAATACGCTATGGAGTTTAAGTATTGGGTACTGAAGATCTATTTAGTTTAGCAGAGAAGAGCATAATAGGAACCAGCAGCTGAAAATTATAGCCGGAAAAAAATAAACCGAAAAACTAGGTAAAAATTTTAACAGTGAAATGATTCCTAGCTAGCAAGTGCAGTGTCTCACAGAGTCCGTGTCTCTTGGTATCTGAACATCATGCTGGATGTCTTCCTGGGAACTGTGTTTTAGCCAAATGGAAGCGTAAGTTGCCAGACATGAGTAACTGAGTTCAGTTTAACGGGCAGTGGAATGTAGGAATCCAGAGCAGATGATTTCCTGGTATGCCTGGCTGTAAACTTGGAGACAGCTGCGGAGCGTGATATTTAGCTTGGGCTTCTTCATTGTTGGTGACATTAACACAAAGGTGACAATGGGTTCCTGAGGCAGCGTCTCGAAGCGCAGGACTCTCAGCACAGCCAGCTTTGCTTCCTGAACTATGAAGCATGAGGATTCAAAAGGGGACTGAGGAGATTCCTGACTTAGTGCTGTCCATTGTGGAGGATAAACCGGGGAACCAAGGCCTCTCAGATGTAATTGCTGTCTCTGTAACGCTGGGAGAGATTTTATTGCATCATTCTAAATGGGTATACAGTGGCGGAGTGGATCATAGTGAGTCTTGTCCACTTGCTGTTTCAAGATTCAGCTAGAGGATGAGAAGTGCCTAGACAGAAACCCATTTAAGCTCCTTTACCATTTTGACTGTGGAGGAAGCTACAGCCACTCAGTCTGTAGCTCTTGTTTCTTTACCGGAAAGTGCAGTGGTTTTGGAGCATTCCTTATACAGCATTACAGACTAAGGGGTTGGTGGCAATTTCCTTGGCTGAATACTTTTGGCACTAGCCTTTCTGTAAGCTTGCTGAACAGTAGCCTGGATTGGAGCACTAACCTCCTGTCCTCTGAGCTTTATTAGCGTGCTTTTATTGGTTTAGCAAAAGCTGGTGCTTAATGGGCCCTTGAAGATGGAGAGGTTGCATTTCTAAGTGAGATAGTTTCCTTTGGCCACTCTCAAGGGCCATTTTGGTAGCCCCATCTTGGCTGCTCCGAAAGCCCAGGTGCTGGAAGGAAGAAGACCAGGAGACAGGAACCTGCTTTATCTCCATGCATTAACACAGCTAATTAACTCCCTTTGGATCCCCCCTCCAGGCGATTAATCCCCTATCAGCCTGTGACTCCAGCCATTTGAAGAGCCTGTGTCTGCAGAGGTATTTACAACCCCCAGCTAGCCAGCAGAAAGCAAGTCGGACCGTTATCAGGGCTCTAAGACAAATGGCTGCCTATCTCCCCAGTGGCCTTGCAAAATCCAGCAAAGTGCTATGCTGTGCTGGCCACCTACTTTCACCCAGCCTCCCTTCTTCGCTAACATTTCACAGATGTGACCTGAGCCCTCCCCTTTCATTGCTTAACAATAAGCAGCACCTCCCCGGCTCTGTGAAAGCTGAGAGCAAGAGCACTTTACTTCTTAGCCTGCCAAGAGCCACACGGGGACAAGGCTTTTCAAGCTGTCTCACTGAAATCCAAACTAAAAGACCCATAATGAATGAGTGGGCAGCGCTTCGCGTTAGCAAGGATGAAAGGAGGTAGCCGAAACGTAGACTGAAATACCTAGTGTGGCTCACAGCTCTCCTCTTTGCAGGTTAGGAGAAGTGATCTTTAGGCTCGATGAATGCGTGAATGCAGCTACGGTATCCCATGGATTTACCTGACATTGGTGCAAGAGGTTCTGACAAACAAGCTTTATAACACGGTGGTAGCGATGGAGTGAAACAGATTAGTGTGCGGCAGAAGAGTTGGCTTTCACATGTGAGAGTCAAACCCGATAGCTGGCTCAGGCGGTTGTTAGTTAAAGCGTTCGTACCTGAATTTCTCTGCTAGATTTGAAGTCAGCCAATCCTAACAGGAGTAATTCTAGGCTGGCCATGGCTACTGCCTTCCAGCAGGGTGCACTATGGTGCCAGCATTGTCAGTGCTGAGCACAGAAAAGGAACTCGCGGAAAAGTAAAATGAGAAAGAAATGCACCAAGAGCAGCATCTAATTGAAGAGAAGGTATGGCCTGAGTTTCCAGACTGTGTGTGGTATCCTGACCTCTCGAACTGTAGGTATGGAGAAGATACTCTGGCCCTTCCAAGCTTAGACAATTTCTGGCATTGCCACCGGGCTTCTCAATAGCTTTCTTAGCGTCTTTAGTGATCACAGGCATGCAATGGACATACACAAATACGTAAGCATGTCTCCTGCATCCTTCAAAAGCAGAGGCGCTCTTAATTTATGCTAGTGATGTGTGGACTGGGGAGCCTTTAGAAGCTGCTAAGGCCACTCCTGCAGTGACCCAAGAGAGCTGCTGGGGAGCAATACAAGATGCTGTCCCTCCCAGAAGCTGGGTTGCTGCCAGCTCGGGAGTTGAAGATCAGACTGGAACCTCTCACGTGGCAGCACAGCGGGAGCACTCCAGAGCCAGCTAGTGTTATAGGTTTTCACTGGCTGTCCATAGTCTGCCTTGATTTCTGGAAAGGAGTCTGTTTTCCTTGGGCTTTGTGTCTATGCGTAATAAAGCAGTGCATTCACTGCTTCTGGGTCCTGGGTCTGTATCACCTCAGGGGTCTTGTTTAGTCAGAGGCCTTGCATGAGTTTATACTGGAGCAGGGCTGCCCATCAACTGAGAGCTGTGGTGGAGTCTCTTGCCCTCCTGGCTGCTGCAGTGAAAGAATAAGGACAGAAGCAGAGTTTTTGGAACAACTTTCCAGGGATTGTATTTGAAGTTTTTTCCTCCTCAGTAAAAGAAATCATTGTCCCCCTGTCTCCATTTCAACTCCTGGTTCATTGGACATGAAAAGGAGAAGAACTTCTTGCTGAACTGATGGGAAATGCTGCTAAAGCTTCTTAGAACCAGAAGTTGTAGTTTTATCACCACATCATTCAGCCTTAGACTAACTGTTTCTCTAGGGAATGATGAAAAATAACTTGCAGGGAAAGCTGAGGGCAGTCTGTGTGTCACTGAAGTCATAACGAGGTCAGCTTTTGCTGGGAGCTGTTTCTGAAGGGAAAACGTAAGGAGTGGCCGCTCCTGCCTGTGCAGCAGTTGGCACTGGTGCCAGCCTGCATATAGCTTGCCTTTGCTGTTTGCTGCCCCTTTGGCCATAGAAGTTTTGCAGAGAGGGAGTCAACAGGCGTTGTCTTGGTTTACTGTACACAAATATAATTTGGATTGAATTTCTGCATGCTGAAGGAGTGTGTGGCTGTGTGTGTGTGTGTGGAAAAAGAACAAGGGACAGTTGATCTGTGGATATATGTGTAGAGCAGTTGCGCTGCGCTGATATAGCTAGGCTGTGTGAGGCACGAGAAGATGCTTAGCCATCTTTGGTGCTCAGGATTAGCTTGAATATCAACACGACTGCGCTGTGCTGCGTGGCTATACTCGTGTCTTCTCACAAACTGATAAACCCTTAGGTAATTTGGTCCATTCCTGTCTAGCTTAGTATGAAAACATTGGCAGTTTATAATCCGTACCATCTGTTCCTCATCCTAAGACCTTTTAACTAGTCTTGCTAACTTGATGATGAGGTAAGAAGTGCAACTGGGGGACTGACAGGGCTCGTAGCCTTGCCCCTCCTGCAGGAGGGTGAATTGGGTGTGCTCGAAGCATTCTGTGGGTTTTGAATCCCAGCACCGACTGCTTTGTGTTCTCTCAGAATTCAGAGATCAATGTGAGGTTCTTTGCCCCTAATCCAGCCCCTGTTCATCATTATCACCTCCTCAAAGTGGCCAGTGCTTTGTTACCAGGAGAGGCAAAATCTTACAAGGTGGCCATAATCTCCTCTGAGAGTCAGACAGATATTCTCCCGTGGGTAAGAAAGTGACAGTGACCGAAAGCTGTAGGGGGAAGCAGGCTGGAACAAAGCTGTCCATTGCATCCTTTCATCAAACTGTTAATCTTTCTTTCAAAGACATCACATTTGTTTGGTGACAAAAGCCCCAAAGAAGCTGAATTGAGCCTGAAATCCTGTAGCAAGATTTAGAGGAAGCGTCTTTCATTCAGAGCAGGGAGGGGCGAGAGACTCCTTCTTTTTCTTCCTCCCAACCAATGGGCTCACAGAAGCCCACGAAGGTGACGGATTAATGCAGGGGCTCCCCAGGTAGATGCTACGTGACTCCTGGCACGCTCCAAAATCGTTTCCACAGCGACCAGCTGAACGAGAAATATGGAGTGTGACGAGATTCAGGGTAAATTTGTGCTTTGGAAGGTGGGTGCTTTGCCACTCTGGGAGATTTCAAAATGTACTGTGAAGACCCAAGATACAGTGATCTTTATTGTAGTTGTCAGAATCCAAATAGGAGGGATTTTAATCAGTTTTTTCCTATATGCCTTAGAAGTTTTGATTGCATATTGCCTTGCTGTTTCCTCTAGTGCACAGCCCCATTGCAGATCTTTGTTTTGGGTGCTTTCTGTGCAAAGTCTGCATCTTTTCCTTAATACACACACACCCGCCATTGAAAAAAAAAATTAAAACTAAAAATTCTACTCTAATTATCAGGTGGATTTATAACCGAAGGGCAAACTGCACTGTAAGAGAGGCTGTAATTTGATGTGTATTACTTCTATGCTACCTTTTCCAGTCCTTCCCACCCTCTGCTGCTCATTTATGTCTGTATATTCTCCCTTCTTCTGTGCTGGCACTGCTGGCTGTGCAGCCAGATTCCAGTTGAAACAATAACTTTAATTTTGGCTAGACTATTTTTCTAGCCAGATCGTTTCCCCGACCTGGTTCACTGAGCAGTAAATAAACACTTTCGTGGTCTCTATGATGGAAGAGTGATGAGGAGGGGAACAAGGGTTTGAGGGCAGAGGCTGTTTCAACTGGATTAAGCAGCACTGTTGTCAGGTGTCTAAGTATGGCCTGAATTTGAATCTTGTGCATCTGGGACAACATCGCAAGCCCCGAGTCTTCCATGTCAGCAGGAAACAGGTACTTTGTGTGTAAATGGAAGGGCCAGGCCTGTCTTAATCATTTGTGCTGCAGAGGCGTCCCCAGTGGGAGCGGATAATGGAGAGAAAAAGCTTCTGAAGTAAGATCATTTTACTTTGAGGTTCGGGCATGGTTGTATTTGTGTGTTCAAAGACATGGCAGACATTAGGACCACGCAAGAGCCGCTTTGGCAGCATCTGACTGTTTGTGAGCTGCGCTTTCCTGGCTCTGGAGGCTTTTTAAAATAGTACTGAACCTGCAACCAGTCTGTGTTTTTCTTTAATTATTATTAAATAGTTATATGGGGAATTGGAAATATTGACAGCAGTTTTAACATATGGGGTGCAGGTGGTGTGTCAAGCAAATGAAAGAGATTTAATTTGCAGCCAGTAAAGTGGCATGAAGGAGTTTGAGCCCCACATAAGTATTTGGATGTGTCCTTATGGCTGGTAGGCTGCGCGTGAAGTGTCCGTGTGGCGAAATTTGTTGTGAGCCAGAGCACAGTGGCCTTTCCTTCCAGCTGCTCTGCTTTGTAGTTTGTCTTTGTTCCCTACAGACAGCAAATTAGAAGTGAGAAGCTCTTCCCAGTGTAGGATTTTCTGTTAGAGAGAAATGGAAGCGAAATCCCATGGGTGTAGCGTAGCTTTGTCAGAGCTAAGTGCGCGGGGTCACACAGCCAAGCGGAGGCTGGTTTTGCAAAGGGAAATGGTGATGGTGCCTCTCTCTGGGTGTTAGTATTTGTCCTGTAAGTCTGTTACTTTGCTCTTGCTTAGGACTGACTGCGGAAAGATATAACGTGCTCTTCTGGCAGCGTATTGTGTTAGTAGTAAGTGCAACCACGCTGCAGCCGCTTCTCCCTTGAGACATTTCCTCCTTTGAAGAGGAATTGATAATGTCACTTTTATGACCCTCCGTGCGCTTTTGCGACATGGAGCCTCTCTATCAGGCTGTCTAGCTCTTAAAGCTGTTTCTTCTCAAGCTAGCAGTGAAATGAGGCATTGCTGAATCACCTCCAAAGCAGCAATGTTATGAGAGGTCATACTGAAAGTGGACCAGTTATGGCAGGAAAGTTCTTCTGCAAGCAGCCCTCTTTAAAAGGCTTTTGTTTAAAAGCTAATGTCTCACGCACCCTATCGCCTCTGTGAATGGCAAGATTTCAGCCCGTAGCTGAGACAGACATGGGGGATGAGACAGGGATTTCTATCGGCGACTGGAAAGGAAGAAGAAGCTGAGAAGGAGGTTGACTTTTGAAATTCAGCCCTGGTGTCCTGGCAGCTGTTGAAGGGCCATAAAAAAGGCAGTGGTTTAACACTGGGTGAGCATCAGGATCTTCAAAGCACTTTCTTGTTTGGGAAAGATGTAAGGAACTCCTCAGAATTCCTGCCTGTGTTTGGAGGGGTGGAGGCTGCAGCCTGATCCAAAGAGGGAATAGGAAGCTCCAGATCTTCATCCAGTGGATATTTTTCCCATGCTCTTTCCTCCCACACAGCAGCTCCCTCCCTTCCCTTCTGGAGCAACAGGCAATAGTTTCAGCACAGACAGTGCTTGGCTTCCTTAGATTTGCTGGGTGCAGCTTTAGGATTATCTTGCTCTTTAAAAAAAAATGTATTTTGAAGAATGGAAACCTCACCAGAGCAGTGTTACTGTGAGAAATCTCTAGCGTGAGAGCAATGACCTCCAGTTCCCTGCACCTCAGCGAGCTTTGCATGATGAGTGAAATTAACTCTGCTGCCTGATTTAGGGCCAACACAGGCTACAGCTCACACGAAGATGCAAGTTAAAAATCAGTATTTAACACTAGGAAGGCCAGCTTATACCTGCTGTCTTTTAGTTCTAGTTATATTCCCTGCAATAGAAATAGTAATAATTTTTTTCCCTGACAGCCTTTATCTGGGAGTCTTTGTGTACCTTACAGACTGATGCTCTGAGCTTCCCAGCATCCGATTAAGAGACGTTCTCTGACACGGGGGCAGTGACGAGCACAGAACTGCCATGGGATATTGTGAGCCAAAGTTAGAAAGGATTTGAACCCAGCATTCTGCTTCTGCATTTTTGTAATGGTACAGATCTATACCTAGCTATGCAATGATCTACCTATCCAAGAACCATGTTTCAATAAAGAAACAAAAATGGATAAAAGCAGCATTTAATTTTCGCAATTCTCATCCCTTTTTGTATCGTTTTATCCTTTTTTAAGGGTTTCTCTTGAAGGAGGAAAGAAGGCATATTCATTTCAAGCTATTATTTCATACTGTTCATTAGCTACTGATTAAAGTGCTCTTACGAGTGATTTATGACATTACTTCAAACTCCTAAAAGAAAAGTGGGCCTGAAAAAGCATCTTGTTTAAAGACTCTGAGATCTGAGCTCTGATGGAAGAGAATAGATTTGTCTCGCATCTTTCAAGGAGAACGACTTTCTCCCTGTTTCATGAGTTCAAACATTTTCTGGACTGTTTCCTCAAATGCTGCTACTGTGGTGGGGTATGGGGGGAAAAAAACAACGGAGATAATGGGTTCTAATTTCTTCCTTTAAAGGACCAAGATATGCAGATAGGTTCCAGAACTTTAATGGGATGTCATCTTAGAAGGCAGACACCAGCATTGTGTATCAAATGCAGTTTCTGAATGCGTTGTGTGTGTTGCAGTAAATCCAGTCTGGAAAAGTATATGAAATTCATCACCTTTGATAGCTGGGTTAGAAAAATGTCCCCAGTGATCCGGTTAGTAAAAGGTGGAAGGTGGCAGTGCTGCTGCTGTTTGGCTCTGCAGAATAAAGAGCAGCTCTGTGACTAATCATCGTTCTGGCTGAAAACAGGATTTGAATGAAAATGACATTACAGTTTCAGGCAGTTTCTTAATTTTTCCCTCTCCTCAACCTATGTTGCACTGATGGAGTTGGTATTGCCCTTAAGTAACCTGCTTGTTTTGTTCATGTCCTTACTTCACAGGAAGACTTATGCAGCGTCAGGAAAACTTTGTGTTTGCGTAGAACCAGAATTGAGGATTAGAGATGAGCTGGAAACTGCAATAACTTAATATGCCCCCAAAGGTCTCACATTTACGAAATGCCAAATTTGAGCCCTTTGAGAGTTTGCAGCTTGGACAGACAGTAGGGAAATGAAGCAGCTGCACATCAGAGCCTTCAGAGCTATCTTCAGTTACATCTGTCCATTTCTGCTAGGTGTGACAGTGCATGGGAAGTTCCTTTGATAAGCAGAGTTAGCAGAGACTGATAAGCCTGCGTGACACTGGGTAAATGTTCTGAGGTGGTCATGGATCCATGTACAGTATAGCCCCAGAGCATAGATATGGGTGTTTAATCAAGTTGAACTTGATTTACCCTACCTTCGCTGCAAATTTGTCCAACAGAAAAGTCTGAATCAAGATACAGTTCCTGAAAGCATTAATATCCCTGTGTTCTTTCTCACCTTTCCCACTTGTCATGCCCCGGGCATTTCTTTTTGTTCTTTGTAAATAGTTTGTGGTAGCGGGTTCATTTGTGTACATGAACACAGATACACAAGCTATCACATGCACCCAGGCTGCTGGATGCTTCCAGTATGTTGGGAGGCATTAGCAAACCAGATAATCCCTAAAGGCTTTCACCACCCAGCAAGGCAAGGCGCAATCCTATTCTTGACAGACTTGCTTCTCAGAGGACTGGTCCCAAATCAAAGACAATGAGAGTTCCCCATTCCATTATCTTTTTGTCAGAGAAACTCTTCCAAAAGCTTGCAGTCCCCCCTGCAAGCCAATGTGTAAAGCTGCAGCAAGAACCACCAGTATTTGAATGAAGAGCTTGCAGATCATTTCTGCAAGTTCAAGCTGCAAGAACCCTGCATTGAAAGCAAAGTCAGTTCAGCATTCAAAGCAGAAATGGATGAGGTTGCAATTACAATTCATTTGCTTGCCACTTGTTGCTCAACACCCCTACACAAAGTCTAGCTACTGCCACTGGCAAATGCTGAGCACTTGCAGAGGCAAAGTTCAAGAAACCGAAAGCTTGTCCTTTGACAGCAGATGGCTGCAGGGCTTCAGCGACTGGACGTAGTGGCCTTGTAGTGAAGTGTTCTTCATCTGGGTGTCCGTGTTACCCAAGCAGTGAAGTTTCTTAAGAACACGCAGGTTTTGTTGGAGACCCAGTTAATCGTTCAGTTTGTTATCCCAGTGGCTGAACCATAAAATGTCTTTTTACTCCATGAATGACCAAGATCTAGTCCAGTTTGTGTCCGTAATGAGCGGTACTGGAGAAACTGCATGGGAGATTGAGGTTGGCTTGTTAAACGACTGTTTGTGGAGATGCCAGCTTATGTTTTAACTTGTGCAAAAAAATGTCACAGTGCAAGGAAGGAGAAAAGATGGCACAGATCTCTACTGACCCTGCCCTATATTAAGGAGTGCTTTGCTTTACTGCGATTCCAGCTGTTTGTCTTTAGTGGAAACAGGGAGCTGAGTGAGTCAGAAGCAAGCTCTCCTGTGCAGCAATCTCCCAAATCTTCTAAAGACTGTGAGTGTCTCTTTTGTACTTCTGTCCTGCAGCCAGAGTGAGTTTGTCAGAAAATTCAGTGACTGTCAGGGAAGGCAGGTGTGTTCTTGCTGTTCATGTAGTTCCCTGTTTGCACCTAACTGGAGAGGGTACTTTGAAAAGAGACAGATCAAAGATGACACAGGACTTAAGTTGTGCATATTATGGTGTAATAAACCTGTGGAACTTGCTACTGAAGGAGATGGGAAACAATGGCGTCCAAGAAACTTTTGAAAAGCACAGAAAGAGAAGAGACAGGTAATAGGTGAGCAGCACAACTCGCAACCTCTGGTGTTACAGGGCTGTGAA
>WEIS01092180.1:0-36879 GCA_013389965.1 Todus mexicanus
CACACACACACAGACACACACACTCCTTAGTTTTCTAAGTCTTCCTAGGAAAAAAAAATGTCCAAATAGTCATTTTAAAAAGTTACTGGGAGTACGCAGACAGCTGTTCCTCATACATACTGCAAATGTTTCTTTTAAATTCCTACGGACGCAAGAGTTTGATACCAAGCCAGTACCTCTAGAAAGGGAGAAAACTAAACACACCCCATACTGATGCTTTTACTGTCCCAACAAACTTTCTCCCACAACTAAAATGTTAAAACTTTTACCCCACATCCCACACCGTGAGATTAGTCCAATAACTAATGCTCTGTCCAAGTAAAATACATTTTGTCATTGCTCGAAAATGTTACCTTTCACAGAAGTATAGTATTTCTGACCAGCAGGGAACATATGTCAACATTATCTATTATTACACAATGTCAGGACCAGAAAGGGAAGGTGGGTGGTGGATGTTAATAACAACTTAAGCGATTTTCTAAAAGAGGCATTCGAGAAGTACAAAGCCAGAAGTTTTAAATGTTTTGTCTGATTGTAGCTGTGTCAGCAACCTGCCCCCACCACGAGCGCAAACCTAACGCTGCCTGTGACCCAGTGCCTAGTTCTCTTTTCAATTTGAGCCAACGCATTGCTAAACTGGAAAGTTTGAAAAATACCTTCGAAAACTTCTCCACCGAAAGGAAAGGGAAGAAAAAAAAAAAAAAAAGAAAAGAAAAGAAAAGAAAAGGACAACTTACGATCAACCCCGGTGAAAGTGTTAAGGCTGGGATGTTAAAGCAGAGATTTTTTCACTTCCATTTTCTTTAGCACTATGTTAAACTGCTTTTTGTGCGCTGCAACCCAGAACTATATTTGTCTGCAGAGAGTCTTCAAATTAAAGATTTTTTTTCTGGATGGCAGGAAGGCACAGCCCCACGCGGCAGGCTGGCACAGAAACCATCTCGCTGCTCTAGCTGAAGAATCGGGAAATTGGGGATCACCCCTCATCCTGCCACAGGTTTCTCAGGTGCCCCCAATCATGTCACTCAATTCCCACTACTCACAGTCAGCCACACTTCCCACATCTCTCAGGTGTTGCTGCATGTGTATGTCAGAGATCACAACACAACTACAGCCAAAGGACCATCCAAATACCTGGGATGAACAGATGGGGTCCTGGGAGTTGCTTGGAGGCAGCTTCAGGATGCTGAATGATGGACCCTTAGGGTGCTCCATGGGACGAGCTTGACAGCGCTCTGCCCCACCCAGAATTTGGGATAGTTCGACAGTTTTTAAGGTGATCAATCCAACATTTTTGGTATGGACTTTCCTATAAAACCCTCACTTTAGGGAAGTTTGAGAGATTTCCATTTCCCACCAGAAATGGAACAGGCAAACGCTTGCACTAAATAAATCAAAGGGAGATGACTGGTGATGTTGTTATTCAGCCACATTTCCAGTAGCTATTCTGTTACTGGAAATGCTGAAATTACTGTCTCCAGCATCGCTTTTCATCCGCCTGCTGCTAAATCAGAGAATAAAGCTGGGGGAGACAAGGTCTATGGTGCTTACCTTTGTGGGAAGCCAAGCTCCTATTGCCCATCCAGGGATGGCTCCCAGCAGCCAGCTGGCACCGCAGAGGGACAAGCACAAGGTCCCCACGTGCTTGAAAAATGAGAAGAAAATGACATTTTCCTTAAAACAATTGCCATATGTGGGGTAGGCTTGGAGCAGATATTTCTGAGGCAGCATATTTCCACAGAACTGATGGACAAAGCTGTTGATCCCAATTTCACCGCCCCGTGAAGAGCAGCCAACCCCACGGCATCATTCAGTATCTGGATAAGGTTGCCATTAAACCCTGTTTTCTGCATAACCGTGTTAAATAAGGAGCCTCACGTTCAATTTTACAGTGTGGATTTGGGTATTTTGACAGAAAAATTACTTCCCCCGCCACAAACACGGCAGTGTCAAAGTTGCCAGGCCCAAAATATTTCCTCACCTATTTTTTGTTGTTGTTTTGTTTTCATATCTATCTAAAAAATCTATGCAATTTCCTTGCAGTGCATTCTTTCCCCAAAAGCAAATCCTTCAGGGTATTTATTCCCCTCAAAATACAAATTATTCTGTTCCCCAGTAATTATCTGTTTTGCATACAGTTACACAGCTGAATCAGAAGCAGCAAGATATGAATAAATATATAAATAATGGACACACCGAGGTGTAGTTTCTCATGTTTAACATAACACAGGGGAATACATTTTTATAGCGAGCCAGTAAATGTTGTAAACTGATGTTTTCAATTCCAGTGACTTAGAATTAACTTCTAACTGTGAGATCTAAACTAGCTGCAGTCTTTTATAATCTCACGCTTTAAAGTTGTAATTGTTTTCTTTTTCTTTTTTTTTTTCATCTGCTGTTAAAGAAGAAATTACGCTTTACTAGGAGATGGTAAAGGTAAACCATGGAAAAACTGCACTTCAAACTGCTTGAAAATGATTATTTTTGTTCCATGTGATTTCACTCAGTGATATAAAAGAGAGAGCCTGTTAGCTTATTGGAATGGGAATGTGCTGGAGAGCAAAGAAAAGCACATATTGTTGTTCAAAGTCACCAAAAAATCGGAGAAATATGTCAAAAACTGTAGGAAAACCTCTTTTTTTCTTGTTCCCTTCCCATAAGTAGTAGTTCAAATGTCTACCAATAGCAAAATTCTGCCCTGTGACTTTTTTATGAGGCCCAAACCAGTACCTTTAGAAACCATTTTAGACACACAAAAAACCCCAACACCCAAGTTAATCCTCTTTGGAAGTACAGTCCCTCCCTTAAAGGGCTGCACTAGATGATCCTCAAGGTCCCTTCCAACCTGGGATTCTGTGATTCTGTTCCTCCAAGCCATGGCTAGGGCCAAGCACCTCCCAAATCTATCACTCAGTCCAGAGAATCCAGGCATTTGCCTCACGTGGGTTTGGACCAGCCCAAAGGTGGTCCCAGCATACCTTTAATGAGTTTGGGGTTTATATCACTGACCTACAGCTCCCTTGATCTGCTACAACGCTTTTATGACCCCTACGACCTCCCCAGGGCTTCTCTGCAGGGCTCGAGGCACCCCAAAGCCTCAAGGCTGCCATCAATTACATCACTCTACCCAGCAAAAGTAACTCCTGAGAGTCAAACACTCTTCAACCCGGGCTTGGAAATTCAAAGGCAACATGTGCTGGAGATCACCGACCTGACTCCTCTTCGTTGGAAATGAGATTGGAGCTCTGAACTCAGATCTGAACCTGGATCCTGGGTTGAGATCCAAGGTTTTGGGTTGGGCCCCATCTCTAGTAAAAAGAAAAAAAAAAAACAAGGGATAAAAAGAGATGAAAAGATAATTGCAGAAACTTAAAAGCCAGCGCTGCATTCTTTTAAAATTACAAATTAAGCTATACGCGATTCCAAACTATGCTGTTTTTATTAAAAATGACTTAATAATCTAATCTTCCTTTCCTTTCTTTTCTTTTGGAATTTATCCTATATCCTAGTAATCGCCCATAGAAATTACACAACGCCGCACTGGATCCTCCTGACAATATAAACACAATTGTTTATCCAGAAGCATTATAGGTTCATGCAAAAATATGGCATTTAAAGCTTGTGGTCAGATCAAGAAACCACAAGTATAATTGTTTGTTTATCCAGCCAAGCATTACTCCGCCGTGTAAGTTTATGGGGGTTTTGCAGTTATTTATTTATTTCTAACCTATTCGAAAAAAATTAAGGTTATGGAAGGGGAGGGCGAGGGGGGGGAATGATTAAAGGCAAAACCCTGCACGAGGAGGGACGTTTTTAATATGGAAATCGCGCCTTTGTCGTAACTCATGTTACCCAGCTTCATCCTTCCATGGAAGTCTCGTGATAACGGGGCCCTTTGGTGGAATTTCGACATATTTTTCCCTTTAGTTCGGGGCAGCTGGTTTCTTTCCTCTCGGAGGAGAGAGCCGAAGTATATTTATCACTCCAGCAGTGACTCAAAACAAACAGGAAATCTTCATCAGCAGGCTCCTGGGCAAGGCAGATACCAAGGTACTGGCAGAAAGGAAACAGAGGCTTTCAGCTGTGGGAGTCCGACACGTAGTGTATATTGCAGCGACAGCAGATAACTCGGCCAGAGAGCCATCAAATTATTTTTAAATCAAGAAAGAAAAAATAATAGAGAGGAGATCTTGAGGTGGTTGAGGGCACACATGGCATCCTGAAGCCCGGACACGTGGTGTGAACCTGGGAGCAGGAGGAAACCTGTGTGTTGGCTGGGCTGGGAGGTTTCGCTTTGATCCAGCGGCTTAGGAAACCCACTCCTTTTGCCCCAGCGAGTCCTTCTTCTCAAGCAGGGGTTTCCGGTGGGTATGGCCACCCTTCCAACCAGGAGGGAGAACTAAAATGAAGAGAAACAACAAAAACCCCCTCAAAACTAAGACTAAAAACTAAGACTCAAAATTAAGACTCAGTTAATAATTTTAACTATCGACATGATTGTTCATAGTGCTGCGTGGTTTTTAGAAAGGCCTCTGAAAACAAGCTGATAAATAACCCGGTAGTGGATGATGACCCATCTTGCATTAATTAGAGACAGTCCTGACACAGGAATTGTTCTGCTGGGTTGGGTTTTTTCCTTTCTTCCCCCCACTAGTTTCATTAAACATGAAACTAAAATACTTCAGCCCACCTCAACAGCACAAGCACACCATAGGACCAATACTGGTCCACTTCTTGGAGACCTCCCTGTTAAATGGCTGCAAGTCTAAAAAGGATGCTGCAAGTCTAAAAAGGATGCTGCAAGCCTGTGCTCAACACTGGGNTAGATCCAACACCACACCAAATGCACGAGTGGTGCAGTTCATGTCACGCTCATGGGCTGGGCTGAACCATCAGATTAAGGAAACAGTTGCTGAAAATGAGCGAGATTGGGAAGAGTCATTATCTGTTTCTCCTGCTCTTCTGCTTCTCCCCAGGGGCCTGCTGTTTACTGCAGCCAGAGACAGGGCACGATGATCCCTCGGTCTGACCTGCTATGGGCTTATCTCCAGAGGAGCCAGGAAACGGTGGTACTGGCTAGGCCACACTTGTAGTGGTTAAAAGGAGACTTGTGCACCTAAAAACATACGACTGCCTGCTGAGAGCCTACCACACCAGGCAAACTATCCTCCTAAGCCAGATGCACCTCTCGACCTTGGAGGAGCCTGGATGGGTGAGTCCTACAGCAGCCTTTTCATGTGTCCAGGACTGTGTCTGGACTTGGTTTGAGCTTTCACTACCAGTCTTCCCACCCAGGAGACGTCATGTCCTTATCGCCGAGCTGCACCCTGTGACACCTAACCTCAACGTCTCACCACAGAAATCCAGCCCTCTATTAATAAGGATGACTGGCTTGGCTCTGAACCTAAGGTGCAGGGGGCTGATATAGGGAACACCAGACACCCACATCCTTGAAAACAGTTGGAGGGGTAGCGTACTCAGAAGCAAATGCTGTCTAACTATGGAAACGACTGCGTGAAATCACCGAGGCCTGAGACATCCCAGACAGAATAGGCAACAGCAGTGAAAGAACCAGTTTAAAAGCAATGCTTCATGATGCCTCACATGCTATCTCCACAGGGCTGCCCTGCAGTAAGCTGGCCAAGATCTATGTCAGAGTGATGACTATCAAAACCTCTGGGTCAGGACAACTCTCTTTTGGAAGCATCTGGCAGAATGCATCACCACCGTGTTGACTCACAGATGTGTCAAGGCATAAAGTCAACCTAGGTGGGTAATTCTGGGGAGTTTCTCTTGAGATCAAGCTGTCTGTATCCTCCCGATGAACAATCTGGTCTGGCCAGGATCTCAGTCAACGCCAAGGAAGAGAAACCTGGTGAAGGTCTGCCTATACTGTGCAGTAGGTGAGAAGGTCAAGTTAAGAAGGAGAAAACACCAGGGTTGCAACAAGAAATATGTGATATGAGGATGTTGGAAACACCCTCCTGGTAGACCCAGCCTGTTTTCAGCCCAGGGTATTTTTGTTTCAAGCATGTAAGCTTTACTGGAACATTATGATGAGTACACACCTACCAGACCAAGCCAATCTCCCATGCAGCCAGAACTCCAGAGTGTCAAGAGTTTGGAAAAGCAACAGTGACTGGGGGTCCCAGCCCATCTTCATCACTGTGCCTGCCTGAGCCACAGCCAGAGCTGGGATGGCTCTGCATGAACCATGCCAACCCAACACTGTCAGTGTGCAATGCTCATCCTTTCTGCTGAGGGATGCAACACAGCTCAAGACTTTCTCCTTCCTCCTAGGAGGCTCAGCTGGAAAGCAAGTCAGAGCAAAGCCCTTGGTGGTAACTGTAGCATGGAGTCCAGAAAGCGATATCCTTTCATCTTCACGCCTTGGTTTTAGAAAGGGCAACTTGGCTTACTAGATGAGTCCTTTGGCTACTCACTCAAAAGCAACTTGAGTGGCTCATTCCATTTAATATTTCTCCTGCTAAAGATCTCGAATAATGAGACAATTACAGAAAACACCGCACTGAGGATGAGACTTGCAGTCATGGGGAGTGAGTGGCAGAGTTGAGAGCAGAGACTTTTAACTCATACTCAGTGCTGTGCCTACCTCCTCAGAAACGTTCAAGCAAATTAGCAAGCTCATGGCAAACACTAACTGCTGTGCTTGAACGTTAGCTTTGGAAGTACGTTAGAACAGTCTTCGGGCTGCTCTGGCTAGCTTGTACTAGTCTTGAGTTTGCCATCTGCAAGCCAAGGCAAGCTGGAGTGCAACATATTCCCACCACATGTCATTCCATCCCTTTCCTTGCCTCTGGCACAGGCTTTACAACCAGGGCTGTGGCAAGCAGTCAGCGTGCAATGCTGGGAGGATGCTGAGCAGGGGCTACGACCTTTCACTCGGCACCAGAGGAACCCACCAAGGCAGAGCCCCTGCTCCCAAAGCAAAAGAAAGGCTCTCAGTATTTGATCTTCAACCAGCTGCATTCAGAATATTGGATAGCACAGGCCTTTTGAAGCTGCTTTCCAAGCGATAGAGGATTATTGGCTTCGGTGATGAAGTGCACTAGTCAGGATTGGTTGACTAAAGGAATTTTTTTTTCCCCTTGGCATCGCTCTGTGCCATCTTGTTTGATTACAACATTTCTTCCTCTCAAATGTGTATTTTCCTTCTCCTAATCTTTGAACAACTTCGCGTTGAAACCCAAAGGTCTTCACGTTACGCTGCAACATATTGCGCCGTGTCCAGGATTCAGATCCTGGGTATTTGCCCACGTGCTGCCTCGTAGCACCACAAACCCAAGATGCCACCCTGCCTACAGACTTGAGAGCTGGCCAGGACCAGGGCTCCTGTTTGGATGCCCTCAAAACAAGGCAACATGCACACAGACACAGGGTCTCCCATGGGAGATGATGCTCAAGCAAAACCCTCAGTGTTACACGTGTAATTGATTTTTATCACGATTCCTTTTCAAAACCGAAAAGACACACTTTCCAAGCTGCTATTTACATGGGATATATATAAATCCGAATTCTTAAGGAGGGTCAAAAAAAAACAGATTGGAAAAATCGAGGGGAGTTTGTGTGGAATCCAGAAGCAGAGCGGAGAGGATGAAAGCGGAGGGGAGTGTTGTGCATTCAACTGCTTAAGTCCTGCTCAACTCCACGATGACAAACAAACAAACAAAACCCGTGTCTCTTTTTCTCAGCTCAGTGATTACAGCAAACCCACAGTGCCAGCTTCAGACTGGCAAGGCAACTAGCACTGCTCACAAAAACAAATTCCATGGGATTTTTTTTTTCTCTTTTATGTATATATATATATATTTATTGGTTCATTTAATTATAAAGGTCTTCCACTCTCTCACCTTTCTTCCTTACCATCAGTCGAGGGATATTCCTGTTTCCACTGCTATTGTTTCAGGCTTATGAAATAGCAAAAACCTGGAATGGAGGGGGGGAGGGGAATCATGCAAACTGCACACAGAGAAGAACTCTGAGATAAACTCTTTTCTTCTAAAGTCACCAATTTAAACGCACGTGTAAAAAGGAAATTCAGGAAACACATGTTGCCACAGTAATACTGATCTGCCTCAGAGCTCCCACCCAGGAAAGGTGTCTCTGACGTTACCTAGGTGTCATCCAAACAAAATATGTCCAAAAGAGGCACTTGCAACCCCTTTTTTCATCTAACTCAGCATTTCAGCTGGCAGTAAGAAATAAAGAAGAATCAAAACTCATAAGGAAATAAAGAAAAATGAAAGAGTTATTTATTAGGAGTGAGATTAGCTCCTAGGATGCCTTAACTCCTGGGACCCTAACCTGGCTGTCCTGCTATTCTGGTCTCATGGGGCCATTAAGAATACTAATTTAGATTTAGGGCGTTAGGGAAAAGCTCTCCTGTTTTAAACACGGAAAACAGTTATTCAGTTATTTCTTGAACAAATACACTTCAAACAATGTGAAGGAAATGGCACTTCCCATTTATACGAGTTTACCAACAACAATCACGATGAAAAGGACAAAGACTATTTCAGGTTTGTGAGGGCTGTCCATTATTACACGCTGTCCCATGCAGCAGGGTGTGGAGGCCTTGTAGGATCTGATAAACTCAAGAAAGTTCTCAGAAATCTTCAGCCAGGACCGCTGCACGTCATTGACATTATAAATTATCTTGTCCCGAAGTATCATTCGTAAGGGTGGAATGGATTAGCCACTATTTCTCCTCAGCCTCCCACGAGACCTTGTCCCCATGCGGCTCACCTCCTGCAACACCACAACTCACTTCTCCTCCCATTCGACCTGCAAAGGTGAGGTCTGAGCTTACTTGTGTCACTGCCACTTCAAAATCTACTCCTCCAAAGCAAGAGGTAGATTTTTAAGAGGAGTTGAGCCTGCACCAGGAAATACAACAGGTGATTTCTGTTCTGTGCTTAACCTATGCAAATCAGGAGCGAGCGTAATGATGTTCGCAGCCCATCAGCAGAGTTTGGCAGGGGTAGCAACAACCACAGGCAGATAAGATAAGGTTGTAGACTTTAAAGGTTGGGAAAAAAAGGAGTATTAGGATTACCGGAGTGTTTATAGCCGAACTGAGGCTGTTCTTCCACCCTCTTCTAGGAAACAAGAACTGACCCTTTGCACTTCACCTTGAGGGAGGAAAATAATCATTAGCTTTGCATTATAAAGATGCATAAAATAATTGTCTCTGTGATGCAGACATGCCTAAACCGAGTAAACATACGAGCGTACAGCTGTAGTTTTAGCCACTGTAACACAATCTACCCTTACTATTACACTCCCTCATTAGGTCATTTCCAAAATGTAGCTCTCTGCGAACTGGGACCACGTTCTGTTGGTTTGCATAGCTCCTATTTTTTGCCACTATAGATAGAATAAATGCCTTTGCCTGGCGTGTTCTCCTCCGAATCGCTGTGTAGGTTAAACAAAACTTTAACTGTTTCAGATAAAGGCAGGCAGAAGGTGTTTTTTCCCAAACATCCCAAGCGAAGGAGTGCATTTCCTGCTTCCCTCGTTCAACCTACGGCATCAGACATCTGTAACTCTTGTTTACATTCCAGCCCTTCACGACTTAATACCGCTGGAAGCATCAATAATATAGGGCACATTTCTGACTGTTCTTTAGATATTTTTTTATCTCCATGGGACTTCCTGGTTGGGGATTTTGTAGTTTACAGTTTCTCACTAAGAGTAACTAGCTGCAGCATTTGGCCTTAAGAGTTTACATATTATTTAACTAGATATAGGCAGCTTATTTTAATTACAGCAAAGAGCCCTGTAGAGGCCTTGGCTGGTTTTCCCCCTCCAACTATATCAGTTGGTTTAATAAAGATATTACCGCTCCCAATAAACCGGGCTGTGATCAAGCTCTTAGATATGCTAGTATTTATTAACATACATTTGCCACTTGAAAAAAACCCCACGTGCTATCATAGATCTTCAAGTACTTAGATGTCCTTTACCATAATGAAAGCGATGTGAGGTTTCTGTAACGCGCACACGTTTTATTTCATGTGTGTGCACATTCCAGCACTTCTAAGCAAATTTCTCACCCTCCCCAAATCGAGGGTCATCTGCTCTTGTCACTGTATTAAAGCCTGTTCTTGCACTGCACGGGCTGTGCTCTCAGGAAAAGCTATCCTTTTCCTGGGGGATGTAGAGCACGGGCTTTCCTCTCTCCTATCTGTAGGGCCAGCAAGAGGTGTGTTTCTAAATGGAAATTCAACGTTCAGCATAACTCTACCATGCGGCACCTGCATCCCTGGAGTCTCTTTGTCCTCATCTTCAGGTCCTGCCTTCAGAATTATAATATATTCTTGCTACATGGATTCGCTGACCCCCATTTAGATAACTTTCCACAATTTCGTTCCTTCAGACAGGAAGATTCCTACCCAGGGTTGGCACTATGCACACCTCAACCCCATTCAGATCAGCCAGGGTCTTGCTGCTATCGGTGTTTCGTTGAACATTACATTTGAAGCCGAAGGGAGACACCGAGACTTCAGTTTTCATGTTTTACGGGGCTACTTTCTTCTGTAAGGTATCAAATTAGTACCTGAACATCACCTCCCAAACCGATCATGCATATTCACGGCTCTTCTAACATTTGCAAGCAACATTACTACAAAGGAAAGCTCGAGACAGCTTGATTAAGCAACTTGCCCAAGGTCATACAGGAAGTTGTAGAAGAGTTGAAAACAAAAGCCAGATCTTCTTAGCTCCTGTCCAACCCTCTCTGGAATGAAAAGGCCAAACTGCTCTGTGGAAATATTAGCAGAGTCATAGATCTCATCGTATAAATTTCATAATGAATTCACGACTTAGCAAAGAAAATACACAGAGCTCCCAGCACTGCTTTCCAAGGAAAAACTCACAACCCCGCCGCGGCAGCTGGGAAATGTTCCCTGAGCTCCGAGCGGTGCCAGCCGCGGCCGCAGCCCCTCTGCACAGACAGAACGAAGGAAACAGCAACACCCTGCAAGCATCGGGCCAGTTAATGCAAATAGGTTCTGCCATCCTTTTTCTAACCACTTTCCTCCTCTTCAAGAAAGCGGAAACGTGCATCTCTTGGAAAAGCTGCTGAAGTCACTCAAAAGCAAGTATGAAATCATTCAGGATAGCAAAAGGAGCATCCAAAGTGTAACAAAGGCGGTATTTATGTCTGTCCTTCTCTCTGTCTGCATGGCTCTCGGTGATAGCCACAGGAATAAACAATAGCCTTGGCCCCTTGGCCGCAAACCGTTTGCTGCAGAGGCCCAATTAAGTCGTTGAAAGTCTAAACAGAGGCACAGGAATCCGCTAACGCAGACAGGCCTGCACAATAGGGGCCCATCCTGGCTCTGCTCTGCTCGTGCTGAGCACCACCTGGCTGGGAGAAGAGCCCCCCATCACCAGGGAGGCTCTTCCCATGGAAAGGTCCCTCTCCGCCTCGAAGCCCAGCCCAAAGGCGCACATTGCCACCCATGTCGGGGAGGATTTCTGGCTCCGTGCGGCATCGAGCTGGCTCTCAGTGACACGAGTTGGGCGATCTCGGGCTCGCTACCACCCGGTAAGCGCGCACGTATTTGTACGCACGGGCAAAGGGTTGTAAAAGGGCGATCTCCTCGCCCAGATCTCCGTCAGGTTCAAGCCTCCCTAAGATAAACACTTCAAACAGCCGAGGCAGCCTCAATAGCAATGCCAAGAGCAGATAGAGGCTTCGACATTGTCTCGGTACACAGGATGCCGGCTTGACATCATTTAGCGGAGACAATACTCGCCCTCTTTCTTTTGGAACCACGTAAAAAACTTGGCCGAATATAAAACGACTTCAAAGACACGTTTCTGTGCCAGCCAGGATGCATCAAAGTTGGGAAAGGAACGACCCGATTCACCTGATCCGGGGAGCTGATAGAGAAGCGCTGGGAAGCGGCTTTTATCGACGTACCTTCCCAGCATTTCCTTCCTGCCCCTGATGCTATTTAAACCCCCTTGCGCCTACCTCCAGCCCGACCTGCCGTCCTCCGCTCGAAGGAGGAGAAAGGAAAAAGCAAAGGGAAGCCCTAAAAAAAAATTAAAAAGAAAAGACGTCCCTGCAAATTTCTGTGCAGTTGCCCGGGCAGTCACATCCTTCTGCTTTCCCCTGAAAAAATCAAGTATCACCTTATCGTTTCCTCCCCAAGATTAACTCCCGCTTCCTGAAGAGCGTTTCAGAGGTAGAAAGCAGAGGTAGTGGAGAAAAAAAAAAATAATAATAAAAAAATAAAATAATAATAATGGAAAGGAGGTTGTTGCGGGGGGGAGGCTGAAAAAGCCCAATCTGTCAAGCTGCGTTTTAGAAGAAAGGAAAGCTGAAAAGTGAACGTATTTAACATGAGCTATTTCCTGCACTCAGGAGGGAAGAAAGCATGCTACTAACTGTGTGCATGAGGAGATCTGCACTAGTGTTATCTCTGACCTGCAGCTTAGCCCTTGTGTCTCAGCTGCCAAAAAGCTCCTATTCAACGTTATGCTGAGTTCATCAATGCTCCACGTGTCAGGATCCTAACAGGAAAAAGCAGGACAGACAGTCACTCTATTCAACTGCCTGGGGACCCCATGACAACTCAAATCCCCTTGCAGACTGTCCATATCAACCTACGGCAGGTCAGAGCGCGTAACCCCTCCAGAACCGCAAGCCCAAGCCCACACCCTTTTCCCCTTGTCAACATTGTCACTTTAAAACAGCCCATCGAGCCTTATCGCCAAACCTGGAGTAAGTATGACAATTAAGATGGATTGCAAAGCCTGCTTGCGCTTTACAATTAACAATAACTTGGCAGCGTGTCCCACGCAACTGTTGGGTGGTATGGCAAGAACTTTATCCCTGCTTAGTATTGCATTAGCATATTTAGTAGGCTGCAAGACATAATTCCTCAGATATGAACATATTTTTGTCTTTTCAAAAAATCTGCAATTAAGCCGTAACGTGCAGGCAGTGTGCAGCCGGCAGGAAACTTTGCTAGGAGGACTGGTCTAAAAATGGCCCTTTTTGACCTTCTGTCAATTATCTATTTAATAAGGAATCTAGTCAATTTAAAAAATAAAATAAAATAAAATAAAATAATAATAAATTGTCTTAGCACAGCCTTCGCTGAGAAGCAACAATATCCCAGAACCTACAGCTGATATTCCTCCAGCTCTGCATTCACCCTGTTAACAGCACAGTGCTTCAGCGGATTTGGGGGAGGTTGTTTAAAAGTAAGGGTTGGGGCATTTTCTTGGGTTATTTTTCCTTTTAATTTTTGACTAGAATATGCAAACGCTTCCCTTCTGGTACTCATTTGAAAACTTTATGCTTTAGTATTTGCCGGTGTAAAAGAAATAACCCCCAGCGAGCAACATCACCCTCTAAATTTTTGCATCCTTTTTTTTTTTCTCCACAACTCTCCTCTTCACAGGTAAATTAACAGTCTTCTGAAGTAATGAACCACATTTGAGGAGCAGTTATTTAGCATGGCCTGGCTCTATTGATCTCCTACAAGCCGTACAAGACACTCTCAAAACCCCCCCTGAGCTTTTCAAGTCTGTTTACGGTATACATTTATCTCGAAAATCTGATCAGGTGGGGGGTGAGGGGAGGGAGAAGGAGGTGAAGAGCTTCCCTCGATAACCCGGACATTGTCCCCCTTGACATCTGTGTTGCTGGTGGACAGGATATCCTGCCAAATGCAAGAAGACAACTGCGTGACCCACCTTGGGCGCGAGGCACCGCTCGCTGATGCGAGCACAGCGGGAGCGGGTGCTGCCTCTCCTCGCCCGGAGCCGCATCCCCGGCACACAAAGAGCAGGCAGAGGAGTCCTTGCAAAAGCAGAGGGAAGCCAAAATAAGAATGCACAAAAAAAAAAAAGAAAAAAATTATTTACCCCAAAAAAAAAAGGCAGTTTAGGTGAGTAACACGTTATTCGATAAAGCAGATGAGAGCAACAAATGCCATTTAGCAGACAAAGTCTTTCTTCATAAACCCGG
The DNA here is from genome assembly GCA_013389965.1 of Todus mexicanus. Taxonomy (NCBI): domain Eukaryota; kingdom Metazoa; phylum Chordata; class Aves; order Coraciiformes; family Todidae; genus Todus; species Todus mexicanus. The sequence goes on from WEIS01092180.1 coordinate 14,012, forward strand.
CAGAGGAACGGATTAAACCACCTGGCGATCTTGGCAGGCAAAAAAGAAAATCTCAGGCGGTGACAAAACCAAGCAGGTGTAACAGGTATAAAACTTTTGCTTCCCAATAATGCCCCTCTCTTCCCTGGAATGCTTTGACAGGTGCAGAAGTTCAAGTTACAGCGTGGAAGTGGCAAATAAATACACAGCATTAGTGTCTGACGTGCTCGCCGAGCGAGCGGGGATGTTAATAACTGGCAAGGTACACTAATCTCTGATTGCAACATTTGGTTTACCTTAATCTGGAGGGACAGCTGTATTAAAGAGGGAATTATACTAATCAGTTCAAGGCCCTTGCATATAAAACTTCCCATTAGGCTTAAAGTACAACAGCTTACGCTCATTCTCTAGGAGCCTTACATCTGGTTCTGAATAAGGCTGTCTCTCATTTGCAAGGTACAAACCGAAAACAAGGGGAAGGGGGGGGGGGAGCTGACAGTTGCTGGAGGATGGTTGATAGAAGAACAAGCTCCTAATTCTTTGAAATTTTTTACAGCGCGAAACTGGCTGTAAGGCATCTTAATACTAAAAAAAAAAAAAAAAGGAGAAAAAAAAACCCCAACCAGGCATGTGTTATCAACCCTAGGCCATTTTTTCCTGTTACCGGAGGTGACCAACATAAAATAAAATTGATGATGTCAGTCAAAAACAGCTAAGCACAAAGCTTGGCTTTGTTATCTTAAGTCAGAAGGTATGATAGGCCATGCCATATGGCTCTAATCCTCCTATATCTTCCATCACCTAACAGGCAACCTTCATGTAGCATGACCTTATTTGGCTGGTCTCAGGTTAGGGCTGCCCAAAGGGGATTTTTCTGTTTCTGCTATATCCGAAGGTTTATGTTGATTTTTTTATTTATTTTTTTTTTTCCTGTAATATATTTTTTTTGCCCCCCTTTTTTTTTTTTTTTTGAGCCCTGCAAACTATAAATCCGACTGATTACTCTGCACTCTTTTGCTTGACTGAGCCTTTACAATCAGACATCCCCGTTAACAATAAGCTCCTAATGAATCAAACATCTATGGCATTAGTTTCACCTAGCTGCCTCTTTCCCATGCACTGCAGCTCTTTGTCAGACCTGGCTTGATGAGAAAAGCTAGTGACACTTGGTGCACCTATTGATAAACAATTCAGTAATGAGGGGCATAACAAAAATTACCTAAAACAACCTGATTAAAAATGACAGGCAAAGGGTACTACAGAGCTTTGCAGTTAAGGTAACTCTCGTACGTCGGGAGGGACGGGAAAAATAATTAGGTGCAACACGATTTGCTTTAAAATTGCAAGTTTGCACTGGCGTTTTGGCGCTTTTCCTCCCCCTGCTTTTCGGACTAGGAGTTTGGTGGGTGTTAAAAAGGAAAATGTTCCGTCGTACTTTACAAGAAGATTCATCTTTTTCGCAAAATTTGCAACTCAATGAGCTTTTTCTCTCCCCTTTTTGAAGTGCTACATTAATAGCAAAGCGCACTGCTAGTTGTGATCCAACTTGCTATCTATAGCAAATTCCTACATTATAACTCAGCGTTTTACTTCCTTTGTTTAAATATTGGTTTTCTTGCTTACAAGCACATGTGGGCTGTAAACAAAGGATAAATAAGCTGCAAAAAAATAAAAGCAGGCTCCAAGGAATAAATAAGAACAAAATGGAAAAGACTGCACCGGGTTCCTGCGACGAACACAGGGATCTCTTTGTGAGAGGAGGAGGGGGGAAAAAATGTGTTAAAAGGGCACATACTGCAACTCTGAGGCAAACTTTGAAATGGGAGTGTGGAAGCATAAGAGCATTTGATTCAAAATCAGCAATGTGTGGGTTTGCATTTGTGTAGCAGCATGTTGGGAGGGTTTCAATCAGTGCACAGATGCACTTGAAAATCAAATATGGACACGGGGAATGTTTTTGGATATAGCAAATGAGGACTGATGACATGTTTACACTTTGCACATGGATCCAGTACAAAACCATACCCTGCAAAGAAACAATAACCACCATTTGCTTGCTTTTCAGGGCTGTAACAAAATGGTGGCAAAGGAAGAGAATACAAGAGAGTGTCTATTCCCACCTGGGAGGGGGCTGCACCATTTCCCTGCCGATGGGCTGATTTTGCTCATCCCTCCCTTGAAAAAGGGACTTTTTAACCAAATAGCGAAGAAAAAATAAGATGCCGTGCTTCGCAACACAGCAGCGCGAGAAGAAAAGGAGAAGAAAAAGCGAGTTTCAATCATCATTAATGTCTGTCTTTGTTGTCAAAATATTTTCTTTACAGAAGAATTAAAATTATAGTTGGAATGTCACTGGAGTGGAATAGGGAATAAATGTAAGCAAATGCACTTTCATCGTCTCCAATGGAAAAATTACAGTTTTGACACTATTTGAGTATCTGGCTCTAGATATCCTTAAAGAAGAAATTCCTGGCTTGTAAATAATGCATCCCAAGCTACGCTGAGTGGTTAAGGAAAGTTTATCGAGATGGCAAAACTTTTTTTTAAAAAAAAAAAAAGCAATAAGAGTTGCAGGGAATTGTGTCTGACCAGACTCTCATGTATCCCTCTGGAAGGCAGCTCCGAGTCACAGGATGAAGTAATCTTTTGTGAATGTTTTCCAAACTGGGATGCATATTTGACATTTTCAAGGAAGAGGCAAAAGTTAGCTATCGACGAAGAAAGGGAGAAAACATCTGTTCTACACTTTCTGCTCATCAGACATTAAAGACACGCACACGAACTAATAGCCCGAGTTTTAAACTTTCAAGAAGAGTTGGTGTCAAACTTTCAAGAGGGTATCGTTACGGCTCAAATAGTCCTTCAGACGTTTGACTTCTGCCACTGATTATTAATAATAGTCATCCCATTTTCAGCATGAATTCAGAATGTCAAAGCTAATTTTCTCATCAGCCTCAGACTTATTTAAAGTGCTGCAAACTTCAGATTTCAGCTCTCTTCTCACGCACTTGGGTTTTACAACAGCATAGGGTTAGCACCCAGCTTCCACAACTGCACGCGGAGCCAGCGCTTGTCTGACCAAGGGCCACCTACAGACCCAGCAGCTGGACTTTCACTGACAGTGTTTGACTTCTGGGGTTTCTTTGACCTGTCTCTGGCATGTGTCCATCCAAAAGCCCATGATTTTGTATGGTGATTCTAAAACCTGGTTGGCATTCGGGTCAAGTGAAAGCGGAATTATGGAAACAACGTCAAGCTAAGGACTTTATGAGATATTTGGGGGTGTATTTAGTAAGATAAGGTGCTCAAATCAACAACTTTTAACAATTTTCTCTTTGCGCACTGCTAGAGATCCAATCCACACTTACACTGGGCCCACTTTGCACTACACTGTCAGCAGGTCAAGGGAGGTTCTTCTCCCCCTCCCCTCTACTCTGCACTGGTGAGACCCCACCTGGAGTCCTGTGTCCAGTTCTGGGCACTCCAGTTCAAGAAGGACAGGGAACTACTGGAGAGAGTCCAGTACAGAGCCATTAAAATTATTAAGGGAGTGGAGCATCTACCTTAGGAGGAAAGGCTGAGGGAGCTAGGGCTCTTAAGATCAGAGGAGACTGAGGGGGGGCCTAATTAATGTCTATAAATATGTAAAGGGTGAGTGTCAGGAGGATCAACCAGGCTCTTCTTAGTGACATCGACTGTTAGGACAAGGGGCAATGGGTGCAAGCTGGAGCATAAGAGGTTCCATATAAACATAAGGAAAAACTTTTTCACGGTGAGGGTAACAGAGCACTGGCACAGGCTGCTCAAAGAGGGTGTGGAGTCTCCTTCTCTGGAGACATTCAAAACCTACCTGTACACTTTCCTGTGCGACCTAATCTAGGTGAATCTGCTCTGGCAGGGGGGTTGGACTAGGCGATGTTTCGAGGTCCCTTCCAATCCCTAACACTCTGTGATTCTGTGATCTGATGCCTTGAAGTGACACCAAAGAGCTTGGAGTTCAGGTGCAGTTCTCTGTTCCGTGCAGAGCGTTGCCACTTGCTTCAATGGAGTTACAACCACACATGTAACTAGGGGCTAAGGTGCAGGAAGAACTGGTGTGGGGTTTGTTTTTTTAAAAAAGAAGTCTGACTTCTGCTTTATTTTCAAGTGCACGCTCTAATCTGTTAATTGTATAAACAACAAAGCCAAAGTGCTGGTCAAGGGAAATTATTTCTCTCTAGTCATGAAGAAGTCCTTATTTCCTACAGGCACTGTGAGTGTTTTCCAGGACCATGTCTCCTGGTAAAATCCTCTCTTATGAAGAAGTCCTGCATTATCCTGGGGAAAATCATTCCTCAGGAATCACCTGCTTTACTGGTAGGTAGGTGGGAAAGCAGCCCTACACCTTATGCAGTTACACCTTTTGCAGTCACACCTTAGCTTACCTTGAACAACCGTCTGTGATCACAGGTACACTGTGGCTGTAATATTTCCTCAGCCTTGTTCTTCAAGCTTCTATTTTCTGGACATATCCTGCTTTAGTTAAAGACTTAGTACAAAGGCAAAGTAAGGGGTGTTTCAGTGAGCGATGGTTTCTTGCATTATGGAGCATCGACAGTTCAAGCTCGGTGAGCAATATGCCGAGTCATGGCTTCCTCCGTAGTTATCTTCAACCCTCTGCCAGGTTATTTTGTCCAGTGCTCGTACATCCAGCAGCAAAAGAAAGAACAAGTTAAACAATCAGGTATGTATACTCCACAATAAAAGCTGTAAGAGGTTATTCTTATGAAATAACAATAGAATCTCATAAAGGCTCATAAAAGACTCATAAAATCATAGTAACCTTATTTAGGAGAGCAAACTGGAATTCTGAATCGTTTCTGTGATTTTCCTTTCTAGTACAGAGCAAGGCATTTCCATTTGTTTCTCAGATAAGAATGCAAAGTGTCATTTCCTTTTGATAGCAAACAATAAAAATAGTTGTACTTTCATTTACCATCTTTTTTTTTTTTTTACTCAGGAAAGGCACAGAAAGTCCAGTTGCTATAAAAATATCATCATTTCCCACCGATATAAATCAGTGTAGTGCCACAGATGTCACCTAAATGAGACACTGAGTAGAAGGTAACACAGGTTACTCTTCCAGTCATGCACAGAGCAAGCATCAGCATCATGGAGTAAGGCTTGAGATGGTGGATACCAACATTACCTCATAATCGATCATGACAAAGCAACAGCCAGATTGTGGTAACACAGCATAACATGTAGAATAACACTATAACCTTCACTCACGCAGCTTTTGAATCAGATACCTCAGTGCTCAGAGTAATACTGTAGCCATCGTCTCATCCTTCTTTGAATGGGAAAGATGAGAAGTTTCCTTCTTCCTTCTTTGCTACCTCTCCTGTACCTTGTATGCTAGACAAACCAGATCATATACACAAGAGGCAGGCAAACCCTCACGCTCTGGGCTGAGGAGGCACCAGACTCTCTTGATTGTCTATCTTGGAGGCGCTGAGCACAACTCAGATACTTCATGGCTTCACCAAAATTAAATGCTTTCTGTCTCTACTGTCCTTCACCTAAGAGCCACTTGAACACTGCAGTTTAACATTCACATCATCCACATTACTGTTAAATCCCCAAAGATTTAAATAATGAATTAACATGCCTGTGCTGATCTCTGTTTTGCCCAATATTTCTTATACCCTTTTTGCTGGAGCCTCAGCATTCTGAAGGCAAATACAGATGATTCTTCCCCTTTCAGCCTGACTTTGTTGACATTGTCACTACAGCAATTTAGCCGCTCCACTCCAGTAATCATGGTTATTGCAGAAGAAAGTCACACCTTAGCTTACCTTGGGTGGTGAGACATTGGCAGAGGTTGCCCAGAGAAGTTGTGGATGGTCCGTCACTGGATGCGTTCAAGACCAGGCTGGACAGGCCCTTGAGGAACCTGGTCTCGTGGGAGGTGGGAGGACAGCAACAAACGGGACGCATGCCTGACCATGGCAGGGGAATTGGAACTAAATGATCTTTAAGGTCCCTTCCAACCCAAACCATTCTATGATTCTATGAAAGGGGACTTTGCTCAAGTGCATCAAAATGCACCATTACCACCAGTGTTGATACCTTTCAACGCATGCCTACATGCAAGGCAGCCCCTTGACAGACATGGGAATGATCTGATTTCATCAGCATCACTTACTGGATCACAGTGAACTTAGTGGTAAGGTCTGTCCTGACATGTACAGAGATTCCAAGGTCTCTACTGGCCTAGGACATGCATGACCGTGGCTCAGGCCTTCAAGGTTAGGAGCCTATTTGGTAACAGAGCCAATTTGGTGAATTTACTGTAAAGGTGCTCCAATGAGCAAGCAAAATCTTACAAGGTTCATAACTCAGTTTCAGTTGGGATTTGCCTTCAAAGAGCAAAACTTGGGTCTGCGTTCTCAGCAGGCAGAAATGAGCTCAGCTCTGATTGTCTCAACAGAACAAACTCCATTTACATTGGCAGTAAATTTGGCCTTAGCTTTGCATTTTGGGAAGAAACCTTGAAAAACAACCTGTGCCAGGATGAGTCTTTTTAGTTGGTTGGTCGGTTTTGTTGTTGGGGGATTTTTTGGTGTGTGAGTGGTTTGGGTTTTTTTTTTCCCCTGTTTTTGAGAACTTTGTTACAATAGTTATGTGACTATGCTTTTAATCCAAACTCTGCAGTAAAGCCTGGCTTGAAGTAAAAAGGAGATCAACAAAGGTTCAATTCTTATTTTTAGTTTTGAAATGATTTGGGGTGCAGTGAAAACTGAAATATACCACCAATATTACCCCTAGGGCAAGATTTTTCAATACTGTGAGCCAGGAGATGCAGAAGAACACTTCTAGCTTTCAAATTCAATGTAAATGAGACACCCAAAGTAGTGTGGTCCTCTGGAGCTATCTTAATATCAGAAATGCATTCAAAGTGTATTCTTAACCTCTCTGATACTTACCAGATAAAGATATATTTTGTGGAGCTTCAACTGCTCCATCGTTAATAGTGGGACTACATTTATTTTTAATCACTTGAAGATCTGGTTTGATTAAGTAAAAAGACCAATTAGTAAAGACCACAAACTTATGTAACCATATACTCGGTATGTTCTCTATCACCAGAGAGACCAGAAGATTTTTTCACATCTCGGGTCTCTAGTTCAACACTTGCTCAAAACCCCAACTTGAGAAGTGCCACGATTTTGAAAGATTTGACTAAAAACCAGGTATTAAGAACTTAGGTGCCTTTCCTCAAGCCAACATCTTATTTAGATCAGGAGATCGTTTCCCTTTGCTGCTCTTGAACGATATTTTTGCTATTCACTCGGTGTATCCTATTAGCAGAAAACAGAGAAAGTTCTGATGCACTGTAGCACGCATCTGAAATTCTAATTCTAATTAACAAGAAGTCATCTGTAGTTGTCTGACACCGTATTATTAATTCACAAAGCAATAAAGGGATATATTTCAGACTGAATGAGAAGATAGGTACTGAATGGGGTCATAGTATTTCACTACACATAATTTGTCATGATCTTTAACTATTTTGAACCTATACGAGTCGAGTTGTACAATGCCCACCAGTGAATATAATTTCTCACGTATAAAAAGCAGTTACGCTGGCGCGATTTATTCTCATGAACTTAAAACCTAAATTAGATCTAAATCTCCATAACCCAGGGTTGCATAAGGAAGTATATTTTTACTGTGAATATATAGACTTTTGCTCTTTCTGTATTTTTGAGCAAGAAAGGCAATTCTAGGGACATCGTAATACTCTTTCTGCCATTATGATCAATACGTACATTAATTTACCTAAAAGTTATTTTTAGTAATGGGAACAGTAGATCTGATAATTCCTTTTGAAAGCGCATCTCAGTTAAATTCTAATCAACTTTACATTCCAAAGTCTTACAGAGGGTTTTTTTTTTTTAAGCTACGTCCCAAAAACGAGGACTTTTCAAAATACATTGCGACTGAGTAAAACTTTTCTCGGCCTGCTCATTTCAAAAAATTAAATTCATTCTAAAGTGTAGGGAAACCCAAATTCATTCATTCACTCCCTTTCCAGCAAGAGAATGTGCAGTTACTAGAATTTTATACAATTAGTGCTCTGAGAGTCCTTTAAACGCCAACCTGCAAGAGGAAAGCAAAAACAAATCAAAGTTAATCGCGACTGGCTGGAACAAAATGCTTAAATCAATATGACGATGGCTCATCTGCTCATCATTTAGCCATTACCTGGGAGACGAGGAGCTCCTGCTATGCCTTATTTATTTATTTTTTTTATACAGGTTTACCACTGCCTCCGTTCTGAAGACACATATGAAGCCAAAGTCACTCACAGCTCACTCTGTCGTACTGCTTACTCCTCATATCTTATTTATTCCCGTTTGCTCTTTGCATTGGATACAAAGATAAACACACACAAGGGTTAAGATGTTCCAAAAGTTCAGTACAACAGCAAGAGAGGGCGAAAGGCATCATCTCACATATAGAGCATCCTGGGGAAAATGACACCATATTAATTTTCCTAAAGAAGAAATCCCATCTATCAAAAAAACCTTATTTGAATCCAATCTTACAACACAGGGGTGCTGCACAGCTTAGAAATATGTTGAAGTATTTCTTCACCACATACAGAAACCGGGTTAAAACATGTTTCTAGTACAAGTTTAGAAATAGAAACCTCATTGTCTGGTGTTCAACATACAAGAAGCCTAAGGACATAAAGCATATAACTAAGGAAAGGGCATTTTGGTGACCCTATGGACACACAGGGCCTGATCCTTCTCCTACTGGCACTGAGAGAATTCCCAAACCTGCTCAAGTCCAGGGTGTTTGACCAGGGTCTGCCACTGCGATTAGAGTCAGAGCCATGGCATATGTGCTTGGATTTTACTGAAAGCCACAAAACTTCCCCAGAAATGTGGCTCTTGGGGTTTTTAGGTCAGGGCACTCAAGATTACTTGGTCTTAACCATGACAAAGCAAAGTCTTTAACTCTGGTTCCCAAACTGGAGCATGTGACCCTTTCTTCTTTTGGGGAGGTGAGAGTAAAATGGGAGCCAATGCCATCTCTGGAAGAAAAACCTATGATGCAACCTCAAAATACATACACTTCTTTGCATACATAAACACTGGAGCCTCAAATGTATCCACTAATATCCCTTCCTTCAACTGTTAGAATATCACATATGCTACAGCTCACACCAACCAGAATAATGAGGGAGGTGTTGCTTTTTTGATATTTTTGTAAGTTCATCTAACTCCACAGTCAAAGCAACTCTGGGCTCATCAGAGCTCTCATATAAAAGAAAAAAAAAAACCACTCATCACTGACAAGTTTATTTAATAATCAGCCGTCTTAACTTCCGTCCCCTCTCAGACCTGTATTCGTATGGTCTTTATTATAGCCTAATCACACCGCAGTTACGGAAAGGCAAACTCTGAACTGAACAGCTACTGTCACCTCCCTCTCTCTTTGCCTTTCCCAGCAGGTTAAACATGGAAAAAAGCTTAAAAAAAAAAAATAAAAAAATAAAAAAATAAATCTATGGGGAGTGTGTCTAAAATGAAGTGTAAATAGGTATGGAAAAACCTATGAGAAAACTGTTATGGAAGGTGCCTGAATGGCAAAGTGCAAAGGGTGACAAGAAGAAAATTGTGCTGGCATACAAAAGGCAAGAGAATAAGAAAGATGTGATACAATAGATAGCTGGCGTGAGCCTATCAACTGGCTGGGAGCTCCTGTTCCACCCACCTCCCCCTCAATACCTTCATTTTTTTTGTTATGATAAAGGACATTCATGATCAGTAACAATGTTATAATGACAGTAAATGCAGGATTTAAGGTATATAAAACCTTCAGCCAACATTAGAAAGCCACCAAGGGGGAGGTTACCTTGCACGAGGTTCTATTTAGTGATGGCTCCACTCTTTCACTCCCTGACTGCAAATCAGCATTTTTAGTGGACAATAGGCTCAGCAGTGGCCTTATGATTGCCTCTTTTCAAATGGAAATGGCTATCCTAACTCCTCTGCCAGGTTTTTCTTACNCTTAGCTGAATATCTTTTTTTTATTCGACAAACTGACATGTAAATTACCCTTTAAGTGCTCCACTCTAGGGCTCTGATCATCTCCTAATTGTCACAGTCAATTGTAGCCAACAGTCTCTTCAATCCCAAGCGCTTTGACAACAAGCATAAGGATCAAAGCAGAATCAGCTCCCTTCAATATCCTTCTGTTTAGGATGCTACAAAAAGCCTGAAAAAGAAAGGTGTAAGGGCATTAGTGGAGAAGCAACTGAGAGGAGAAAGTACTATAGCAATCATTTTCTTCTTCACTGCTGTTATACATCCTCATATACCCTGTTATCCCATGTTTTGCAGGGATACACAAACATCCCAGAGAAGAAATATGATTTAAACCAGCTTGGATATATTGCTACTTAAAAATAAACGCGTGATGCATTTCTGCTGCCTCTCGCATGCCTCCCTCCCATCCTTCTCCCTCCAACTTTCCCCTCCACTCTAGGAGGGAATAAACCAGCAATTATCTTTTAAGTAAATTTGAGTTTTCCCAAAGAAGTTCCACACTGTCTTCCAGGATGAGCTGGGGATCCTGATGGAAACCCGTCCCAAGTTGTGTTCATGAGCCTGATACAACTTAGACATGAAGCGGCTTATTTGTGCAGCTCTGCTTTTGCTTTCTGAAGTGCCTATAACCCAAGGTCAGGCAGAGGCCGGGCTAAAACCCTCTCATGCAGTCGGAGTCCAACTCTAAGAACAGCCAGTTTCAGTCACATCCAAAACGACTGGGAAGAGAGACAAGAACAAATACAGCAGTCCTCAAAGGGGGGAAAAAATAATTATATATATATATATATGTGCTGTAATTCTGAAAGAAGAGTCACCTTTTATTATATTCCAGACCACTTCAAATCTGCACCACGCTAAGTCGTTGAAATTTTTGTACAAGCTGGCTGTTTGATGGTCTGAGCTTGCTCGCTCTGCAATACGCTTTCATACCCTCAACGCCTCACAGACGCCTCAGAGTGAGCTGTGTTGAAGTCGTGTTTCTAGGGAATAGGAGTAAGGCGGAGCTATTCTGAGTCGTATTTTTACTTCGAAACTTGTACGTATCCATGAACGTAGCAGTAACTCCCACAGAGGCTCGCAAACAGCTTCTGCCACACGGGCTGCAGGGGAGGAATAGCACAGCTCCTGGAGACGATGTGCTGCTGAAGTGGGAGAAAGCCTGCAGGATACCAAGGAGGCAAACTGAGGAGCTGCCAAGCTCTAGAGTAACTCCAAAGGATCTCCAAATAGATAACCAGGCTCTGCAGGGTTAAGCAATTGGATCCTTTTGGCCTCTCTGATGATCTTGCCGTACAGAAAGGATGCAAGAGACCTCATCTGTTTTCCTGGAGTTTTGTCTCTCCCACTCCTGCAAAAGATACTTTCCAGAAGAGATATCCTGAATGCCTGAAGTCCAAAAATGATGGCAATTTGGAGGTGAAAACCTATTTGCTCCTTCATAAGAAATTAATTCACTTTCTACAGCTATCTTTAAGAAGCTGCCTCTTGACAATTCTTAAATATTATGCACCTCATCCGTTGGCTGGCGTAACACTGGAGGAATGGTTAGATGGAACTGGTAGATGTGTTTAGCAACCTGTTGCCCCTTTCCTACACAGTCACCTTCTCCAACAAATTCTCGGTCTCTGTGTACAGGATGAGCCAAGTCAGATCCATCAACCAGCAGAAAACCAACCATTTGTGTAACGGGACCTCAAGGCAAGGCTTTGAGGTAGATGTTCCTAAACCATCACCTACACCGTGCTCCATAAAGAAGACCAAAGGGTCTAAGACACAACCAATAATCCTGTTTTCACACAGCGAGGACTTGGAGCTTGTAGGGAAGACAGCACAAATACAAGAAGGCTTCCTACAGAGCTGCCTCTGCACCCACCCACTGGTGCCTGCTCCTGCCTGCATCCACCACCTTGCACCCAGCCATGCCCAAAGACCCCAGCGCTGCCTTGAATACACAGATGAGCATTATTCAGTTAGAGATGTTAAATGTAGATAACACGTTAGGTACAAAGACTGGTGAGAAAAAGAGTGTTTTCAATAATGAATAGGAAGAAAAAGTCGAAATTTCTCATGGGAAAGATATGCCAAAAAAATGTTGATTGGGAAACATCAAAAGCGCTCTTTTGAGTGATGTTGAAATAATATAGAAGGTTAATCTAATATATCATTTAAAATAAATGCAAACCCAAAATTATAAAATTGAAGTGAAACATTTTGTCTCGGGAAGCCTGCTTTATTTCCATATTATCAAAGGGAAATATTTTAACTCTTCATGACCAAAACTTTCACTGAGAAGAACACCTTCGAAAGAAAATTTTCGAGCTTAGTGAAACGTGCTTTCCCAGCCAGTGAATTTACAAGTGTTTTGCCGCTCTGTATAAAGATCAATATCATCCCCAGACAGCTTAAATTCTGAGGTAGCTCCAATTAAAATGTATAAAGTATTTTCCATGATATTCCACCCTACAAGGAAAATCCCATTACTTTCTAGGAAGATTATTCCGAGACATCAGGACACCTTCCAAATAAAACCTTCCCTCCATTAACAAATTGCTCGGCAGCTATTTAGAATTAACTTGGTATATGAAGATATTTTCATCTCCTCATCCACACAAAAAAATGTCACATGCCAAGAAAAAACTACGAGGTCACCTGGAATGTAATTACCTTTTTTCTTTTTCTTTGTTAAACTGGGTTTATTTAAACAACAGAAGCATTTCCAAATGGCAGGACACCAGCCCACGCTATTTTCTCACCTTGCTTGAAAATGCATCCAAATACTTATTACATAAACCTGTTGGTTCCCAGCTTTGTCTGCGGAGTTGTTGCCGATAGTCTTCAGAGAAAGGAGCAGCAAAGTACTCCTGGATATTTTCCTTGTTTCCAGCTGCTAAGCCATAATGTAAAAGGTTAAAATAATATTCTTTTCCTATCCGAACTTTTCCATGGAGATAAGTGCTCCAGTGTTTGCAAACTACAGATTTCATTACCAGCAAGTAGTAGATGGTCCATGTGATCGTGAATGGGAGGCGATAAGCTCATGAGACCATTTTCCCTTAAAATAAGACACACATTATGGAAAAAAGTTAAAAAACAACTCTGCCCTATCAGAGAATAGGGTCATTATTTCAACACAAGGAGCTCACAGCACTAGAAGCTATTAGATGCACTAAGCCATTTGTTGCACTTGACCATTTCATGATACTTCAGAGTTACAATTTGTTACGGGCAGTTGAACGATTGCCTTGCACAACTGTAACAAGGGGAAAGGTGCTATAATATCCCTTGCACACTGGTGCAGAAGGTAAGAAAGCGGCTCCTCCAGCTGCCTCCCACACAGAGCGGCAAGCCATGGGGCTGCCCAGGAACTCCTCTGGAGGTGTTACCCCCAAAATGGAACATGGAATGCTGATCAGAAGCATGGTTTGCTGATAGGTTGCTGGTGCCCTTTCCTTCAGACTTTACTATAAACCCCCAATCTGGTTGTAAAGGAGAGGAATAATAGCGCCCATTGTGTCGCTGACATTTCTCTTGGAGGGGGTGGCTTTTCAGCAGCAGTTACGTTTCCTTATTTAGTTCTCCACCACAGCCATGGATTTTTGCAGCCCTTATTTTTTTATGCGCCTGAAAAGTAAAAGGATGAAAGGTTACACTTGGGGGAGTCTAGAAGTGACAGCCAAAGCATGTGCACCGATGTGATGTGAAAGTCAACAGCCATGTAACGGCTTCAGGACTATTGCAAGATTACCGATACGGCTCCTAAATTACCAATGATTAACCAGTGTGCTTTGGCCATTTAGTCCTTGCTCAATTGGCTCTTTCAGACAAAGACATACTATTTCTCTCTGGGATGCCTTGCAGGTATCTGTGCTGAGTTTGCTAAGAATATACATCAAGTCATTACCTCTGCAAGGGCCAAAGCCACGTGAAGTGCCTTCAGAAGCCCTTCAGAAACCATCTGCTTAAGCCTCAGCTGGGACTTGTTTTAAAGAAGTCACATGCTGCTTTTTAGATGATTATTTCTAGATGGTGCTCAGGGGCAAAGAGGGAGGGTTGGTGACCACAGCTCAGAGATTCAAGCCATTGACTACTGACAGCAGCAATCACAGGACTGATACTGAAGGAGCCAAATTGTGTGCCACTGCTTGCTCTTGGGGAGAAGAGGCTTTCTTGGGTGTCTTCATAGCTCATTAGCACAGTTTCTACCACAGTTAGCTCAACCACACAGCTTCCAACTCTAGCCACATCCTCCTAAGCTCAGGAAAACATCACAATCCCATTTCACAGAGGACAACACAGAGGCTGTTTTAACAGTGGGATCCAAGTCTATTAAAAGCTAATGAGAAGATAGACTGTCCAGTGAATTCACCAAAGTCATAAAAAAATTGGTTTCAGGGCCAGGGCCACAGCAGAGCAGCTCATGGGTCCTCATCTGTGCTCAGGCTGTTTGGTATCACAAAGACCTTCCTGCTTGTAACTCCTGCTAGGTCAACGCCAGGCAGCCAAATGTACATTGAGGACATTGCTCTCTTCCAGGCTCAGAATACAGAACAAGGGCATCATTCACAGGCACCGACATTGGAACCTGATTGTAAAGCGAGCTGCTTCGAATAATAACCAGAGAGCTAGAAAAAGCGTGCCTAACCACATGTCTGTTAAGAAGAATATTATGCAGCATTTATCAGCCGAGACAGGAGCTTGCTTCATAAAACTGGTTTCAATATAGGATTTTAAGTATATGGCAAGTGATAGAGTCAATATAGACATTATTCTACACTAGGAGAATTTCCACCTATTACTCAACTCTAATTTTAATTGACATTAAGCAAGAGGAACCACAAGAATAGAGCGAGTGGCCCTTTCTCACAGCCCATCTATCTCGCCTATAGTTACTCAGGGCTCGTATACCACCAGTTTAGAAACATGCATAATTGCTTATGGTCACCATCGTATCGCTGCCAGATCACACATTAAACAGATAACCACTATTATTATAAGAGCAACTTCCTTGACCTCATATTTTGGTCTGGCTTCGAATTCCTGTACTTTACCCCTTTGGTTTGTTGCATTATGCCAGGCTTCTGCCTCTACATGTCATTTTCTACTCCTGTAAGTGACCGGTGCAATAGATAGCTTACTATAAAAATGCATATTTGAGCACACGAATAGAATAAATTCAAGAAATATGATCACAGTTGTTCCTGCAATGTTTTTATAAACACAGAGTCTCTCCTTTTTTATTATAGTTAAGGTACAGCGTGTTATTTGGCAGAGGAATCTGACTTGAAAATGTAAAAGGTTCAGGCAACCACACATTTGGAAGTAGAAATCTTTCCTTAAAACACGGCTCTGGTTTTTAAACATAGCAAAATTTCTGGAAACTTCAGTTTCTCCAAGTCTGCCAAAGCTCCAGTCACATGTAGCATATTCTTGGGGCTTACATATAATGTTTCAAGTAATAAACAACATCTTGTTTAGAGCAGGATGGAAAAAAAAATAAAGGGGGAAAGCACTCATTAGGAGTCAAAGCTCTGCGTCAGTACTGAAAACAAAACATGTTCTTTGCACCGAAACCACAAAATAACTTTTATAATGCATTAGTAGGAGATTCATGTGCTCTTCACACCTCTAATAATTGCAGTTAAAAACATGTAGGTTAAATCCTTTCAGCAATTAGATGAATTATATTACAAGAAAAGGAAAATTTCATACTCACTGATGGGCACTCAGGTTTTCAGTAACAGAAAGAAAAGTTCTGGTCATCTTAATTCAGTAGCAACACAAGTTACATGTTGTACACAAATATACATCGTCAATAGCCCTTCAATGCTTTCCATGTAACTCATTTATCATGCCCTTTTTATTTGGGAACAAGGCTGTATTTAGAAAGAAAAAAAAAAAGAAAAGAAGTAGCTTCTATACGAGGGCTCATCATGCAGAATATTCACAGCTTAAATATATGCACAGTCATCTCTTGTAGTCAGACACCATTTCAGTCCGCTCATCAGAATACGCATTAACAAAATGATATTGAGACACAGAAATAGCACACCGCAGCCAGCCTTCAAGTATGGGCCGTGATACCTACCTCCCTGGGATCGAGGAAAGTTTAATTAATTAATGCTTATGAATGCACTAGGAGCTCCTGAGATCATCACTTCAATTCATTATCACCCCCATTTGTTTTGTGTCCCACTTTCCCCCCTTAATTCAACAGTGCATTTTCTCCTGGAAACTGTTGCATTTATGGAGTAATGAACAGATGAAAGCAGTTGGAGTGATTTGGCCTCGCTGCATTTGCAGGAGTAGAAAAGGGAGCAGGAATCCTTCTTTTTCCTTTCTCCTGAGGTCACCTGATATCAGGGCTGAGAGCTAAAGCTTCATGGTGTGCAATGTTTTCCTCAAGAAACCATCTCTGGCTGAAACTCTCAAAATATAACAGCAAAAAGTTGAAGGTAAGAACCTCCTCTTAAAGAATTAGGTATTAGTCAGAGAAACCTCCTTACTTGCATTAATGTTAATTAAAGATGGGCATGAGCCACAAAGCTCCGAGGGGGTGTGGAGGCAGGCATTCGGTTCTTGCCTCATCTCTAATAATTATTAGATACATTGGATGGAAATAGTTGGAAGGAAAATCAATACGGGAATGAATCAAGAAAATTAATGGCAATTTCAGATACTTACATGTATAGGATTTCACTCAAGGGCGAGACAAGATAAAATTAGTAGCCTGTATTAAAACAAAACAAAAGACAGTTTGATCCAACTTGCATTCATCGGAATCTTCTTTCAAGCCTTCAGGTTTTGGCATTAAATAATGCGAGTTGGAGAACTCAAAGGAGAGGGAAGGAAAGATTCACTGGTGAAACTCCAAGGTTGCTATAGACTTTCAGAGAAGAAACCAGATTAAGACAACAAAATTACTGGGGGAAGAAAAGCTGATAAGGAAGACTAGAATTTGATAATGGAGGAACTTAATTATTCAGGTATTGATTGGTATGATAACTATGTGGAAGCTAACAAAGTTTGTTTGTAGTGGCAATGCTATTAGTCCACTGAGCAGCCAGGAGCTATGCTGAGCCCCATACTCAGAGATAGGCGTCTGTACCATTCGAAAATTAATTTTGATTTATAAAATTTCACCTTAATTACATTTAATTTCAATGCAACCTCTAAAGTTAAATGGCTGGGAGTTTAAACCTCATGATCATGCAGGTTCTCATAGATTTAAAAGTGTGAAATCAATAGAAAATGTTCTTTTTGAGGAAAGCTTGGGAGATTCACAAAGTAAACAGGCTCAGGTCAAAAGAACAATTAAGAGAAAATCTTACTAACAGTAAAAGTCAATGATGGGGGGGAGGAATGTGCCAGTACTGCACGATAGTGGCAATCTGATGGTAGTGAACCAGGGGAGTACAAACATGTCCTAGTCATGGGTGGTTGGTATTTATTCTGATTAAGAAGTTCTGACTGGATTTCAAAGATGGGACTTCATCTTTCAGGACTTACAAATATAGTTTCTCATTTAGATATTTTTGTTCCTGGCATACCAAAGCAAGGGCTTAGCAGTTTATAAATGGAATTGACCTCGTGCAGTCCCATGACCAGAAGACTGGTCTCCAGTTCCTTATATTATATATTTAATTGCTGTAATATAATCAACATACCTCAGAGCAGGTACTTAAAGTCCAGTTCTCCTCCAAAACAGAAGAGCTCTGACAAGAGGAGTTGGCAACAACCACTGAAGCTTGTTGAAGCTGAGGTCCTCATGTTTACTGAAGCTTGTTGAAGCCGAGATCTTCATGGTTTAGGTCTCCTTTAGATCAATGTTTAGGTTGACTGGGTTTTCCCAAGGGCTGGACACATGCTTTCATCACCAACTTTTGTGAAAGCAAGCACCAACAGCTGATGCCATGCTCTGGACAGCACTGCAGGCTTCTTCTCTGCCTGAGAAAGAAGGGTGTCTAACCCTGGTGAGGTGGAGGTTAGGGACCTTCAAAGGTTTGGTGTCTTTCCAGCCTGCTGCGTAATGCTTGGAGAGCCTGTGGTGTCCTCAAAAAGCTTCCTGGCTTAAATGAATGTTGTTTTGCCTTGTTCTTCCCTTGGCTTGTACAGGAAGCTCTTAGATTCAATTGCCATTTAATGTTTCTGCCACAGATGAGAAAAGGGTGGGCCCAGGCTGATCAAAAGTCTTCCTATCAAACTGGCATTCTCATGAATTAAAAAAATACTAATTCTTCTCATGGAAACTAAAATCTTTCAGGTCAAATCTCAGTTTTCATGGAGGAAAAAAATAAAAAAGGCATGGAAAACACCCAATATTTTGATTTTCCATGAAAAAATGTTTCAGTTTGGAGCCACAACCACAATGCTCTACTGCTTGTTCCTCACCATGATTTTTAAGCCAGACTATAAGTTCATGCAAAGTATCATCATTCTTCAGCAGAGTCCTGGATGTTACAGAAGGCAGAGAGCCCTGTTTATGGAGGACCGCGGCACTCAGACTACAGCACCTGTTAAATAGGTCCACTAAGAAGAACATTGTACAAATTCCATTTGTTTCAGTCTTAAATTTCTCATTTGGTTTCAATTCAACTATTTCCTGTGCAAAATGTTAGCTTTCCAATATTATGATCAAACTACGCATGAATCTAGTATTAATCACTCTCTGTATTCACTGGAAGTTTCCAGGTTCATCGTTGTAATAGAAAGATCTACAGAGGTGAACAGAAAGCTGAGAAGGATAGTAAATATCCTAAAATAGTCAAGTAATGGAAAAATAAAGCATAAGAAATAATTCACTTGAAACAAAATAATATACAGATAATTAAAGAAAGCGTTAAGAATTATTTTGGCAGCAGCAAATAAAAACCTGCTTCTTGAGTCATAAGAAATGTGGAGAAAGACCCGTAGTAAATCAAAAATGCTAAGAAGCATCCCAACAGCTCTTGTGGTCTCTTAGCACTGAACGAGAGCAAGTGCAGTGCATAAGGGTTAACTCCTCAGCTCACATAAATCAAGTTAACACCATTTAAGTTAGCGAAATGTATTCAAAGTCAAATTCATTTACTCCAGCCAAAGATCTGTCCCTAACTGTATCCTTCGCATTTGATACCGCATTAACTATTTTAAAATATTCATCTTTAAAGCCCAATATACTTCAATATAATCTCCATCGCATGCACGCACTTTTGCGTACATATGCATATGAATACATACATATAAAATATTTCTTAAAAAAAAAATCATAATATAAACAAATTAACATAACACGATTTGCAGCTATGAAAAATAGAATGGGAACTGGGTTTGCAGGGTTTAGTGAGGAAAGGCATTGAAAATCCTAATTCCAGTAGAGTCAAGCAATGTGGATTTATGAGCAGGAAACTTTGCTAGAATAATTTGCTGGAATTCTTCAAAAATATCCTGGCCAAGGTAGACAAGAGGAAAAAAAAAAAACACTATAGGATGGTCTACAGTACGGCTAGACTTTCAAAAGAGTGTTTGATAAGATCCTACACTGGAGATTACCAGCAAGGTACAGAGCCACTGCATAAACGATAACAAACTTTAATGAACTGATAACGGTCTGAAAACAGCATTTGCCAAATGACTTAGAGATTGGCAGTCAATGCAGGATAGGCGTCGGGTCAGGTTAGGAGCTTGTCTCGTCTCTAATCTATGTAAAAGAATTAAATCGGAATATCAAAGGTAACGTATCAAAACGTGCCTGGGACCTAAAAGTTCCAGGGGCTTTAACGACGGTTGTCTAACCCCGGTTATAAATGCGAGATCCAGATCACCAGTAACTGCAGCATCAGCACCGGCAGGAACGCGGCTGCTGTGCCGGAGCCCAGAGCTGAGAGAGCAAAGTAAACAGGGTTGTTCTTTTTCTGATGAGGTGGAAAATGTGCAAGCACGGTCCGTGTGGGCAAAGGGATGGGAAGAAATGGTGGAGGGTGTTCGCGAAGGGGAGGAGGGAGAGCTGGGCGCTGCTTGGAGGGAAGGGAAGAGCTCAAGGAGGAATTAGAATTCCAGGAAAAGAGAAGGAAAGGAGGAGAGTATGCACTGAGCTTTTCAATCCATAAGAGATGGGAAGTTTAGAGGAGATTTAGAAAAAATATTTTTAAAATTAAAAAAAAATCCACAACCTTCTTTCCTACCCCAATTTAATGGATAAGTGTTTGGGAAAGACCTTTTACCCCAAGGCCAGCTACCTTGTGCTTTTATTTTAAGGGTCAGACAATAAAGCTACTACTGTTTCCCTAGAACCCAAGCCTCATGTAGTTTTGAAGAACTGCTGATGTCGTTCTGCCCCAAGGGTGACAGACCTGTCCAGAAGAGCTCGGTGCAACCAGCAGACCAGGGGACAAGACAAAAGTCTCAGGGCTTATTTCAGTGCTGCCACAGCACAGGTCTGTGTTGGAGGAGCTTGACAGCCCTCCTGATGCTTTTTCAGAAGCACCAAGGGGATTACAGCTCCTAAATCCCATTTACAAAAGTGCCTCCTTACTGATCGAAGCAACTTGCATTCACTTTCAGTGGGCTCCTTGATAAATGGGGCTGGGTCTCCTAAAATTTAGAGGAGTTTTAGGGACCTGGAGAAAAGTGTAGATGCCAACTAGGGCTCTTGGCATCACTCCCAGTGGGATTTTTGATATTGCCCAGGGAGCAGGTCCATGAAAGGAAGATGACACAGAGACCAAGAAAGCAAGAAGAGGACTGCAAAGTCCAATGATCAGGCCCTTCACCTGACAGAAGGATATGATAAATTTTGATGAAAAAAAATGAAATGGAATTAAAACATTGCTAAGCAGGGTTGAATGGATCCACTCCTGCATCTGAGGTTTAAAGACTTTTTACTGGTCGTTTTGTCCCTGATTGCAGCTACATAGAATTCCACCAGGTATTTCAATAAAACATTGCATTAGTTAGGAATGGGCTCTGCTCGCTGAGGCTCTTACACTTTTCCCAACTTTTATATCCATGTTACTTCAAATAACTTGTCCAACTCTAGAACTCTGCTGATGTTACTGCCTTATCTACTTCATTCATTTTAACAGACCACCTTTCAAAAGCAAGGCCAAAATATTTGGCCTCCTAAGCATTTATCTGATCTCTACAAAGATGAAAATTTCAGCTTCTTATTATACTTTTTTTTGGAACCAATTATTCTCTTCATTATCCTCATACCAGGGCCCTCACAAAAGAGCCATCTGACATTGTGGTAGTCACTGCATTAACTTCAAGTGTTGCACAACAGTATCTTTAGACAAGGAATGAAAAATACCCAAGGATTTAAGCTGCTGGTATTTACAACCCAACAGATCCCATAGGAAATGTGTTTCCCAGCCGTATTGCCCAGAGCAACCTTGTCCAGTCCCAAAGTGGCTTTTTCAGTTGCTCTTTGGGCCACCAGCTCCTTGTTAAGCTTAGATTCAAACCTCCAAATTCAAAAATAAATTTCTTTTAAGACTTTTACAGGGCTTTTTTTAATCAGTATGGATCCTGGTTATGAACCTGAAGTTTTCTGTGCTTCTTAGATACCGTAAAGTGATTTTTAATTATTTTTTTACTATTTATCTATTCTGTAATAACTGTTTCTTCACCTGCCTGAAACTAGGAGATTTCTTATTTCTCTTCAAAGTTTCAAAGTGCCTCAAAGTTCCCCGTCCACCCATCATAGTTCCTGAATAAAACCTCAGTGTTTCTCAATAGGGTGCAGAATTTCTTCCCCTAAACAACCTCTGCTAGAAGTCCCTTTTTTTTTTTTTTTTCAGAGGAAAATCTTAAAAGCCAAACACACAGAAAAAAATCAAACCTTCTATTCATCACGAAACTGAAGTGCTTCTCTAAACAAGAGAGCGTAGCTAGATATCAGAAATAATTGTAAACATGTTTGTCTTCTGGGATTTCGACACATTTAAACAACAAATTTAAGAGTCTTTTCTCAATCTTGCATCACAGCTGTCTACTTTGCCTGCTTCTCGCTTTATACTTCACCCAGAGAATTTTTGTTTCACCGGCCTATCGGTCTTTGAAATTTCAGGATCACGCAGGTTTATCTGTGACTTGTGTTTCTTTCCCCGTGTTTGTGTTCAGAGCTCTAATGACATTCTCCTTTGTGTTGCCTCAGAGGATGGGAAAAACCCAGGGTTTTGACAATGTTGGCATTCTGAGGAAGCATCTGTATGCTAATTCAACTCTCAACTTTGCAAGCCGAAAATTTAAAGGGAGATAGTTTCTAATAAATGAAGACCAGGTAACGGTTAGAAATCCATGCAATGTTACTGATTTCTTGGGAGTTTTTCTCCTCCCAACAGCCTTCAAAGCTCATTCTTGACTTGAGGAGATCATTGTGAATTAACACTTGGCTACCAAAAGTCCTGCTCCTCCTTAAGAATTATCCTGAATCTGTCAAACATCGATTTTGAATCGATGCCAATTCAGTATAAATAAAGTGTGATATGGACACTCTAGCAGAGGATAGCCTGCAAATCAAAAGAACTGTTATCACCCAAGGAAGGTGATGGATTTCCTCTGGTAACTCCAATTTTGATCACTTTTTCTAGCGAAGAACTTTAGTGACTCAGATAGGAATAAGATATGAAGCAACCGTTGTTTCCGGCTGTTTGAGATGCTTGATATAAATGAAGGCTGAGCCTAATCCTTTCTAAAAAAGACCTAAACATGAAAATTTTCATAACTAGGATGAAAACTGAAGCAGTGTCTGTAGCTGGTGAGTTTAGAAGAGAAAAAAAAAAAAAAAAAAAAAAGAAACCT
>WEIS01092201.1:0-10531 GCA_013389965.1 Todus mexicanus
CCACCCTCCCGAATGCTCTTTTCGAAAAGACTGAATTTATTTGACAGCACCAAGCACAGGACAGTGCATTTGGCATGCTGCGTGTAGTCTGTGGCTGTGATACAGGGCTTAGGGTCACTAGAATTCCCAAGAATAAAGCATAAAAGCTAAACCCCACCTGAAGTTATATATTAAATTAACTCTTGTTGCCTAATTAGTCCCCCTTTGGGCACGCATCACAACCACAGTGAATTTCCACACAGAATACGATTTTTTGTGCAGGCATAACCATATCATGGGGTCTTAGGAGCATCACAAAGGGACAGAAGTTTGCTGCAGAGCTGCGTGTGAGACTTTAAAGACTATTCTGCATTTCAGACTGCAAAAGCCAATGGTGTAGGCTTTTACAACATCGCAATGTTGTCTTTTATTAGTTTGTATTTTGCCCTCTCTAGTGCTTGATCAGGTTAGCAAGAGAAAGATCCCGCGTCTTAAGAGCTTCAATTTTTCCTGTGCAACAGAGACTCAAAAAAAATTGTCTTTATATGCAATTTTTTTTCAGTATTAATGAATCCGAATAAATAAGAACGCATTCAGTTTTTGAGGGTGACCTGAACTTACTTTAAGCATTGGACATATTTAAAACAAAAAGAAGTTTATACAAGTAAACCAAAAGTTGAAGTTCTCTGTTACACACTTGGACTGACAGTTCAGGCAGAATACCCCAAACATTAACTGAAAGGCAGTTTTCTTTGACATGTGTAAGAAGTTTCTGTGGAGAGCTGATTTTTTTCCACATGTACTGGTTTACAAGAGGAAAATAAGGTTATTGCCATAGTAAAGCTTGAGTTTATTTGTGGCCTCTTGCAATTCACTCACCATCAGGTTCTTTTGTTTTGCAGCAACCGGTTCATTAACATTTTTAGAGCAGGCACCCCCGGCACAATCATACCTCTTCAAACATGATGTCGAGTTGAAGGGTCATCATGTCGTGCCGTTGTTAATCTCTCATTTTCATGGGCATCACATTGCTGTAAAATCTTGGCATGCTTGTGTACTTTTAGTTGTGCTGATAGCAGAGCTGAGGGAGATGGGGATTTAACACACCAATTTAGCCACTCCAGGATATTCCTGCTTCCTTGTATCTAATCGTCTCTGGAATTCCAAACTCTTTTCTATCCTCTGGAAGCTTTTTTTTTTTCTACCTTCTCCAAGAAACACATTTGCCCCACTTCCCTGAAATGTCTAGGTGCTGGGAATGCTTTAGAGGAGAAGAGCAGGGAACCACTAGTCTCTTTTGAGATGGCCCTGCTCCCACTGTAGCACAGAACGCAGGTCTGCAGCAGGAGCTCACTGTTACCATCACCAGGCCATGGAACAGGTCATCGTAAATCTTATCCCCCTCGGTCTATGGGAATACATTGTCTCTGCAGCACATCTGAACCCTACTGACCCTGGCACAGACCAGCTCTCAAATGGTGGCCGCCTGTGCAGTTGCCAAACTAATGGACTGAGCAGATATTGCTTCTGACATCCTTAACTGCATTAGATGCAACCAGCCCAAATCACACAAAACTGGAAAGACCTGGAAATACGTCTGGGCCAGATAGGGCATGAATCTTAGAAAATTTAAAGCGACAGACATGTATGGCAGAAGAAAGGCTGGTTGAAAGAGGCAAAGTTCATAATTAATTTGAATTATTCTAATTAATTAAAAGGATCTGGATAAATCAGATTATTGTAGGTACGATTAAAAAAACCAACCCAGCAGGCTATAAAAACATCTATGTGGGATAAGATCTGTAAACTACACTCCACTATTGTTTACATTTAACAGGCCCGCAGGGAAATGTGTTTGCTCACCACAACTACATGTAACTTCTTGATACGCTCCTGGTTCTCTTATGTCATTTTCATAGGCACTAAAAATCAGTGGACCTCCTTTTTAGTAGCAATGGATAGAGGTCATTGCTGACAATTAGCAAGAAAGCAGTATATTAAAGAACTATCAGTTACTAATTGCTTCCAAATATTTTATTAAACGTATTATGTAAACTGAACACTGGATGTTTCTTATAATGACAATACACCTATTATTTTGCAATGCGTATTTAAAATTGACAACAAATCTCTTCAGCTGGCAGGAGATCTTTGATATCTGCATCTGCAAAAGTAAACTTGCAGGTCCAAAAAGCAGTCAAAAAAGCTTGTAACTGCCATCAGTGGAACAAACTAAGCCCTTAGAAACACATCCAAAGAGATGCTCTTAATGTGTATTACCTATTCTTTACAGCAAAGTTAGCTTGAGAGCACTATAAAATTAAACCAAAATTGATTAGAATCTGTAGCCCATCTGAATGCATTAGATTTATACTAGACTAGATTTTCTTGGCCAAGAGATTAGCAGACTGCTGCAAGGAAGAACTGAAATCTGATCATAAAAATGTTTAGAAATATCATTAAAATATTTACATAAGATATTCTAATTGTAGGTCATCTTTCTAGATAGATTTTGTTGCCCCAAGTTATTGTTTGCTCGTATGTTCTATAACAGTGACAAGAATTCAAGAACTTACTCATAGTCAAGAACTTGTGAAGTTATGGCACAGTGTTCTCTCAACTTTCAAAAGCAACACTGCTGCTGTGATAGAGCAGAGATTGTTTCCACTTATGGAACACTAGAAAAGAGCAGCGTTGGTCTGGTAATTACTGTCACGAAATGTATATATTAGCAGTGAGGACCCTACGGAAAGCCGTGTGGAATGCAATATCCATCCTAACAGAAAGCAATGATCCGCCACTCAAAATCCCGTAGTTTGAAACCACTATTCCTGTTAATATTAGCGTAAATAAGACCATAAAAAGCCTAATATTCTGATAAACTTCTTATGTGATGTCAATAATCACAATATATGATGAGTTCTCCCTTCAGAAAACATGTCTGTACACAACCTGCTGCCCAAGAGTACCCAAGAGCTTTATTACAAAACACAGTTTAAAAGATTACAAATACACAAGGTTAATGTAATTAAAATTAGTGATATGACCATAAATAAAACAAAATGATATGCCAAATCCTGACTTAAAAATGAATGTAACGCTCATGTTGAGACACAGGAATGACATTCTATAAAATGAATTTGCTACTTATCCACAGAACAGTTATAGTGCCAAAGGCCATCTGAAATAAAAGGCCTCTTAAATACAAGGCAAGAAATAATTTGTGGGAACATTAACTTGCTGTGTATCTCCCTCGACCAGCTTTTCCTCTCTTTTGCCCTGGACTAACACCTACCTGGGCAATTAAAACTTCTCATAACCTGCTTTTACCATATGATAGCTATTCTCTTAAGTGGGGAAGTGGGGGAGACACTGTAATCAAAAAAAGAAATTCTGTATTTCTTCAGGAAAAGGCCTTTACATTGTTAGTTCCTGAGTATCCTCAGTTTAAATGATGTGAGGGAGTTGAAGTTTTAGCGAATTTACACACCTAAAAAGTAGAATCTGTTTGGGAAAATCACTTTACCTTTAGAACAAATAAAGATATAGCTGAGAATTAGTTTAAAAAAAATGAAGAATATGTCTTCATTTTCTGTTACAGCCCACACTGGGAATGAACAGAAATTGTGTCTAAAAAAGAGCTCTGAAGTTGGGCCTGCACTGGATGTAGAGTCTGTGAAAACTGTGCTGATGTCACTGGTAGAATGCATGCCCAGAACAATATCCTGTTGTGTATTTAGTTTTTACTTCTTGAATAAGTGTGTTGCATAATTTGGTGAAGTTGGCAAGTTATTTGTGTGCCTGTACACTTACGAAAACTCAGTGATATACTGTCCATTCAATATTAATTATTACAGTTACAGCATCTCATCATAAAACAGTCCTGGGGACTTTGTCAGGACACCAGATGTTCCCGCAGTCCTGGGTCATTGGCTTACACCGTGGAGAGCCTGTCCAGGGACTGCAATTGCCAGTAAAGATCTTGCCTGGCTCTACCAGAATGTGTTCTGGAGATTTCTGCCCTACAAAGAAACTCAGCAGTCTTGGAAAAGTTACAGTGAATATGGCTGATCTCCACTCCCAACCTATTTCAGGGCACCAGATGATGGGCAACACTCTCAGTATTACTCCCTTCTGTTATCTTCTAGGTCTGTAGCTGTGCCCCTGAATAAGGCAGGGACAGATAGTCTTCTGCCCCTAAGGGCAAGGTGGGTTAACTGGTCATGACCACAGTGACCACAGCACTTGACCTTGGGTCTCCTCCAAGCCCTGTGGGATGTCCCCATGTCCACACAGTAGCGCTGTTCTTGTGTGCGTCTTTATTCACAACAACTGAAACACTGTGAGAGTTTGTTGCCATGCCATGGAGTATGGCATCAGGGCATAGAAAATATTAGGGATTAAAAGGCTGCTTGGGCAATGCTGGAGGGCTGTGGGGAATGGTAGGAGGCAAGCTAAGTGCAGTCCTCTCTGCAGAACCTTGTGGGAGTGGCTCCTTCCATCTGCTATCCCTCAAACCATGTCCAAGTGTGGGCTCAGAACTGAGCCGAGGAACAAGTTAAATGTTGTGCAAGCAGTTGGCATTATGAAGTGTGGTTGAGTTTGCTTTCTGGCCCCGGCCATAGTCTGTGGCACTGGCCACTGTGAAGAGGAACCTGTAACTGGCCCTGCAAATGCCTGCCCACAGATGTCTGGCTGTTGAGTGAAGTATTGCTAAGGAACGAGGGCAATTGGTGGGGCAAGGAAGTTGGTCTGGGCAGGTGCCAGAGCGCAGGCATCAGGAGGTGCAATTTCTGTGCTAGATTTCTCATGCTGCAGCTCCCACTTGCATTCATATGCATGCATCCTTTGAGAAATGTGATACCAGATGCTGTTTCCTGGCAACAGGCCCAACACCCCCTTTCTCTTAGGTGTGAATTTTGACAACTCCAATTCACTGGAGCCCTAGTTATGTTATCTTTTCTAAATGCTTAGAGACTAAAAAGACCTCTTGCTCTTTCTGCTGTGGACTGAAGTGCCACTTGGGCCAATTTGCAGTGCTGTATCGCTCCAAAAATATCTTCTCATATGAGTAGCACAATTATTACCACTAAATAGAGAAGGATGGAAACGTTCTGAGTTGAACACGGATAACACAAGTCCTTTTCCACTGTGTTATCAGTCAGAGCTGTTGTTACACTTGGCATATGTCACATCAATGTATAATAAATGCCCGTGTCAGTCAAATGCATGTCATGTGTAGATCAGACCTTAATCTAATGTTTTGTGTTAAAATCAGTGTCACGATACATGCACAACTTTATAAACATTGCTGCGGAGATTTTAGTTTTGAAGTGCTCCAGCTGCTTGCAGCTGCCTTTTGCACAGCACCCAAAGAGCTTAGAATTCTTTGAAAAGTGACATTTCAGAAGAGGGACAGTAAAATACCAACTTTACTTCTCTGTTGTTGCTTGCATAGCAGAGGGAGGTCATCTAAGACTCTTGTTTCTCCCCATGGCTTACTTTGCTATAAAGAAAAATTCGGAGCAAAAGCTGAGTACCAAAGAAAGAAAATCTAGAGCAGGGGGTTCGAGGACTCGCGCTGGCTGACCCCGCGTCCCCGTGTGCGAGCCGCACCGCGCCGTGCCCAGGTGAGCATTACACACATGAATGGGAAAGGTGGGGAGAGGAGCCAGCCCCAGCTGAGATCTGGGAGCTCAAGCGGCACTTCCAATCTTAGAATGACTTGCTGCCATGGGAGACGCTGAGAGGCTTGCAGGGCAGATGGTCAGTGGATATGGACTTTGGGGTCACTATAAACCCGGTCCCAGCATCAGTAGGGATGTTTCCTGAGGAACTTTTTTCAGCAAAGCACAGCCTACGTGTGGCAGGTGCACATACTTTTGCTCACAGAGATGCTGCGGCGTGGCTAATACAACAGCAGTTTAGAGAATAAAAGCTTTTCATAAACATTAATTAATCTCTGCAATAAGGTCATTGTTATTAACCCTTTTTTATGTGGGTTGCATTTGTGGTGGGTGCAATCCTGTTCAGCTGCCTGACTCCCCTGGGATGATTCCAGCATACGGCAGGAGTGATTTTATCTAGAGACATTTTAGCTAAAGTTACCAACAGATTGAAGCTTGTTAGACAGGTACCAGGAATTCTGCTTCTGATTGTGCTTCTAAACTCCCAAAATACTTTCACTGGTGAAGCACACGTTCAAAGGAAGCAGTTTTGCACAGACAAGCTTTGACTATAAAGGCTACTTTCTGGTCATTCTGAAAACTCAATAAATTTACCATTTCATTTGCATTTTACTGAGTGGGTTCAGCTGATCATTGAGTAAAACCTATGTCTGATTTGACCCTTGATTTCATTGTGGCCTATTGCTTGGCAATAAACACTTATTTTTCCAGTGTGACATTCTGGTTTTAATCAAACGAAAGCTATTCATGTCTTCCGTTAAATTAGTAGACTTAAGCCAAAGAAACTGCTTTGTAAATTATAAACCAGCCAACCCAATGTAGTTGAATCAGTGGGGAAAATGTTGTGTTTTGCTGGCTTTAAAACAGATGAGAGGTTGGAGATTTGCCTCCCGGTTTCACAAAGCAGCAGACAAAACCAGTGACTCCAGTTCCAAGCAGGATTCTCAGGGTTCAGGCAACGTTTTATCTTTTCTTGATGCTGAGGCGCCAGATGTTCATGAGGGAGTGAGCCAGGAATCCCACTCTATAACCCTATCACCTAACTCAGTTACTGTTAAAGATCTTACATCACCTTGCTCTATTAGCGACAGACACTATGCCAGAGAAAGAAGATGCTGGAAATCTAAAAGGAAAGGATGAAGGAAAACAAAAAACCCCACAACAAACAATACCATAGTGCAAGTGACTGGTTGAAGACATGCAGGATGAGTTCACAGATGAGTGTCTCTGGGGGAAATGCACTTAATCCTTTAGAAGGGCAGTTGTATTGTTCTCTAGAAGTATGCTGGACGGGACAGACTCACAACCCCCTCAAAAATGGGAATTAATGACCTCTAACAGCGTCATGCCAGGGGTTGTGAGTGACAGCACTCAGGCTTTTAAAAGACAGAACATACAGCATTAGAATCATAAAAGAAATACACACATTTGGCATTAAAAGGATGGCAAAAATATTTCAAAATGGCCCCGTGGTTTTGGACAGGGAACGCTGTAAAACAACAGTCTCTTTATCTTTACAAGAAAATACACGCTCATTGAAAAACTGCTGGGTTGGGGAAAAGTGATTTCCTTGCAGTGTTAGAGCCCCAAAGCCTTGTTAGCAATTTTTCATCATTTTGTTAATTTTCACTAATATGACAAGTATGTTACTAATATGATTGTTCTGTTTAAAAACTAATACCACTATTAATATGTTACAGTGATGAATTACTAACAATAATCTATCACGAAGGAAAAACAGTGACATAATTAATGCAGTGTTACTATTGTGCAACAGCAATTTGTTAACTCGGTGCAAAGCGCTTGAAGAAAACTTTATTTTTCATATTTTCTTCCATAATGGGTTTTACCCACATTTACAGTGGAAAGATCCACTTGCAGAAAAAGAAACTCAGCACCGGGGTCTTTTCCTTGTGGTCCAGTAGGTGCGTGCATGTAGACTGGCAGGTGGAATCTCAACCTTATTTTAGGATCTGGATGGTACCTTTTTAGGCAAGGGACTTTTACAGCTGGTTTTTAAGATCTCTTTTCTCCTCCCTGGTACAACAACGCAGCTTATTACATCGCTCTCACAGGGCAACCATTTTATGACTGGGGGATACGTTGTCATATTGCATTGATTAAAATTCTCCCAGTCTACACATCACTGTGCTTTCCTACACACACATTTCAAATGCAATCTCAGAGAAGGTAACCTAATATAGAAAACAGCTTTGCAGAGGAACTAGTTACTTTAGCATAAATACTTAACTCTCAAATGACAAGAATGAAGGAAAATGTGCATATTCATTTTGTTTGAGCTCTATTCCCATTCAGGCCAGTAAGGAGTCCTCTCCTTAGGATCCACCAACCTTCTTTAAAGCACGTGATAAGCAGGCTGCGCAGGTGAGAGGTGTGAATCTGCTGCACTTGGGACTTCTTGCTCTTGAGACAAGGACTGACACTTATTCCATTTTTCAACAGTACTATGGGGTCCTCTACACTTGTGTTTATTATGTAGTAGTGTGATACAACAGCTAATTATAAAAGAAATCATTAACGGCTCTGTAAAGCAAGAGGAAATACTATCATGCTGCTCTGGTATGATTTTCCCTAACTTTCCCCAGCTGTTAATTGCTGTCTGAGGAGCAAGAGGCTGGAAAATGATGGCCAATCACCAGCTATTGAGAGACTATAAGGTCTGTCAGAAGATCCACTCTCTCACATATGCATATGCAAATCCTAAAGTGAACGAAAGTTTGACTTGGTAGAACCACTTCTTGAGCAATTACTCAGCTGGACTTACACACTGGAATTCATGTTAGATGAAGTACTGTGTTAGTTTTTTCACTTGAGACATAGAGAAAGGAAATTCAAGCTATCTAGTGTAATCTAGTTTAATAAAAATCTACTTGTCATTCTGTCTTCCTTGTAGCTGCAGAGGCCAACACAGCACTGCCTGAACATTTACAAAAATTAATAACGCAAAATAAAGGAATTTGTGCAAACTTATTTTCCAAAGCATAATGAAGACTTTTGCCATCTTTAATATCAGGTGAAACTTGGTTTCACTGCTGTATCTAAGAATGCAATAAAAATACTCTTGTGCATCCACCATGCCTAATTTTCACAAAGTTTTATGCTGAAAAAAAAAAATCACTTTTAAAGGATTGTAAAGCAAGACCTTTCTCAAGTCATGTCTCCAATGCTCTGGTATGTCCCTTTGAAAAGCTAGTGCAATGAAGACAAGATCTGAAGTCAGTACAGCACGATGCCACCATTTGGAACCACAACAAAATTATTTCTATCTTCACTCTTTAAAAAGAAAAGAAAAAAAAAAAAGCTTAACAGCTAAGTATAGATTAAATATAGTAATTCAAATCTGGCTGAGAAGCTGCGAACTTTTATGCCAAGTTCTAGCCTGAAATGAATTTAAATGGCCACAAGTATAAATTCCACAAAGGGGAGACTGCAATGAAATCCTGGCAGAGAAGTAAAAATAGAATCGTAAGCAAAAAGCATAACTTTAAAGAGGGAAGAGGGGAAAGCAGAAACTAGGAAGTATTTTCAAACTTCTGCTTGAAAGAACAAGAAAAAAGATGGACAGCAGGGCTGGGGTCACTGAGAAAAACTGAAGTGATGGTGTTTGTTTTGGTGTTTGTATGAAATACGGGAGTGATGTCAAACTGCAAGGGGTGGCCCGAGTGTTGCCAAGCTATTCAGAGCAGCTCCAGGGCCTCCGTGGCAATTCATCTGTTCTCATTGACTCGTGGCCATGACCGAATCAACTTCCCAGTATTTTATTCTCAAACAGTTTACAAATAGCTGCAGTTCTGAAATGGTAACTTTGAACGCAACTTGTATTCTTCTTACTGATTGAACAAGTCTGTGCCAGTATACTATATATATACATACTCCTTTGTCGTTATTTTTCTCTGTGCTCACTGTACATAGAGATCCTTATCCCAAGAACTAACAATGGCTTTACAAGGGATTAGTGGGACTTAGCGGAGGTTTGGGGGTCCCAACTGGTGATTCCTTTGCAGAATGAGGACCTCTGCCAAAGGCAGACACAATAGTTAAGGTACAATAATGCCCAAGACGTTGGTTTATGTTCAAAGCAGAGGCGGTTGGCTACAGGGAGGGCGATCATTATTATATTCAGGAGAAAATGTACTAGGAAGCTGTTTGATGACTGGTGTGCTGTCACTAAGCATTTTATCATCACTGCATAACAGTGTAAGGAAATCACCATATTTTTCTATATGATGATTTTTGAATTCAGCTTTGTGACATTGTTTGTTCCACAAATCGGCAGCAAAGATACCTCCCAAAATGCTGATCATTTCATAACATTTGAAGACCTCCTTGAAATGAACCCTCGTTAAGTAAGCAGCCAGGAGAGAGAAGGAGGCAAGGCTCTTCCTTAATGCAAAAAGTAACAATATACAAGCTGGGGGGGGGGCGGGGGATTTCTAGTCTTGGGCACAATTCCTGGTGCCTAAAACTCCTCAAATTCCCCAAGGGGAGATGTTGGGCACCAGGTCCTTCCCGAGTAGCCCATGTTCTTGGGCAGCCTGTCTGCTGGGCACCACCAGGCAGCCTCCAGCACCCTCCCAGGGCACTTCCACCAGAGTTCGGGGAAGGTGTGATCTGATGGGATCAGGTCTATGAGCAGGGATTTACGGACACTGATCCCCTGTGCGGGGGAGCCTTGGCTGCGGCGAGCAGGGAAAAACGCAGCCCGCAAACCAGGAGGAACAACTTCCTCTGCCTAATGCCCCCCCCCATGTATGCATTTATACATAAATATAGATATATAAATATTTGTAAAAGCGGCGGCTGTTAAATGCCGCTACTAAATAACAACTCTTTAAAAAAAAAGA
>WEIS01092231.1:0-14095 GCA_013389965.1 Todus mexicanus
AGCTGGGCTTACTGGTTTTTAGTGGCATATTTACTACTAGGCTCATTGGAGGAGATGGACCCTCTCAGCAGCACCCAGAGTCCAAATTGTACTCTGAAGTTATTTATAAAATGATTGAATGCTCTTCCCGCTGAAACTGCCTGAAGACTTTAGCAGGATTTCGTAGTAAATGCTGAAAGTACTTCAGCATCTCTCTTGACCTTTTTGTTCTAAGCATAACTAAGCCCATCAGGAATTCGAGACCAGAAGATGGGACCAGCACGGTGACGTTTAAAACCATATTTACATTTATTAGACTAACGGGGACTTGTCCCATAAAAAAAAAAAGTCAAGGAAGACGATCCTTTAGGACTGAGTTGTCCTCTCTTCTTGGCTGAGTTATGTCACAACAGAAAATTTCCCACCAGCCAGATGCTGTGTGAATCACCAGTTATTTATTATTCACTTGAATAACCTTTATCAGTGCTGGTCAGTCAGAGGGAGTCTGGGTCACTCTTGTATGACTTGTTTCTTGAGCTTTTGCACTCGGCAGCTACGGCTTAGTAAGATTTCGTTGACACCATAGGATTTTTTCTCTGAACTATCGAGCCGTTTCTTAATAGCGCTCAGTTGTACGTTGAATAAAACCCAAAAATAACATTCTGCTGGAAAAAACCCCAAGTTTAAACCAAAGGCTTCTTTAGTATTGCTCAAAAATAGTGAATTATCATAGAGAGATTTAATTGTCCTCTCTTGGAAAAAAAAAAAGTCTTCCTTTTGGAAGTAGTTCCGTCAGTTTTACCATAGTTACTGCGAACGTTAAGCCGTTTTCATGGCAAAATATTGCAGTTGCATTGGTTTGAATAATATTTGCTGTAATAAAACCAATATTTACCACGATTGAATTAACGCAAAAGATTTTGCAAGCTCTAACAGAATGGCAGAGGCAGAGCGGAGCTGAAATGCTTAGTTATGTATTTCTGTTGTGGTTTTT
Organism: Todus mexicanus; assembly: GCA_013389965.1. NCBI lineage: Eukaryota > Metazoa > Chordata > Aves > Coraciiformes > Todidae > Todus > Todus mexicanus. Next base: position 974 of record WEIS01092231.1, read on the forward strand.
TGTTTGTTTTGGGTTTTAAAAAAAAATTTCTTCTTGTCAACGGGCGCTTGGGATGTATGAAATAATTCTTGCTGGATTGATTACCTGGCAGTCCCATCCCCGTATGTGTGTGTGATGTAAAGCTTTGGCTCACCACAAAAGAGGTGGAGAAAAGAGACTGATGAAGCAGAGCCTTGCCTTCAGGGGAGGTGGGCACAAAATACCCAAAGTACCTGATTTAGCTGATTTAACTCCGGCAGGCACAGGTCCATCAAACTCCCTTTTTCTGTATAGCTGGGATTGATCTGTAGGTGCTGCTTTGGGATGTGCAGCATCTGAAAAGAGCCGCCCGTTAACCACGAAGTCGTGGGGAGAAGTTTCCCTTGGTGAGCGATTTACTAAGAGTGTCTTCGTACAACAGATGAGTCAGACGGACGATTCCCTTACAAGCCTCTTTAATTTGCTACAGTGGGTTTCGATGAGGTAACTCTTCTTTCCGTAACCAAGTAATTTGTGCTGAAATTACATCTGTTCTGGAACTGCCAATTAATTATAATTAAGTTTTGCACATGTGCTCGTTTAAAGCCTCTTTGCAGTGGAAGCCTGTGCTTTGTTTTGCTTTGCTTTACATCATTTGGTAGGGCCAGAGCCCAGCTCTGCTTGGAGTCAAAGCAAAGACCCCACTTGACTTCCATGGGAGGTGACCCCAAAGCATCTTGAAACAATAGCTCTTTCTTCGCCATCCATCGGTGCTGGCAGATATGTTCCCGTCCCTCTACCTGTGATACTAATTTAAAAGAACCCCCTGCTGATGGAAACGTGGACTTTATAATACTTGGAGGATTTTGTATGATCTCATTGTATAAAGATTATGTGATACAAAGCTTGATTTCACCTTTTATTTCCTAGTCATTAACTTTGCATCCCTTTCAGCCAGCCTAATACTTCACAGATAAAGTTTTCGTTGCACTGATTCCCTTTCACATTCCATCACTGCTGAGAGGAGCTGTGGCAGTTGATGAGGGACCCCCAGCTTGCCACGTGAGAGTCGGGCTGTGGACCTGGGAAAGGGGTGAGATGCTTTGATCAACTGCACCTTCGCCTTTAGGTATTCCCTTACATTTAGGCAAGCTGCGTTTAACCTGGAGAGAGATCAGGAGCCTCCTCCGGTTTCCGTACGTTATGTGTTTTGAAATAGTGTATGCAGAAAAAAAATGGGTCGGCTCGCTTATTTTTGTTGGACTGTGCTTAGGAAGGAGTCGGGAGAGATAGCGCTGGTGAGAGCAGGTGCTTTTTAAAACAAGACAACACGGACTGTATTAATTTGATCTTTCTCTGCACCGTCTGTTTCTCCAGTTTATTTACCACGTGAGATGGGAACACTTTTCAAAGACCCCAGAAGATTTCTTTGTAAATTCTATCTATCTATCTATCTATTTATTTATTTATTCGTTTTAAGAGAAAGCTTGTGCAGGGAATGTTACTATAGATCATGAACCTCAGCCACGCTTTCCCTCTCAAAACTTCACCCGCTTCTGTGCATCTCATTTTTCTTTGCTCAGGGTCTATTACAGCGCTTCCCTGGCGGCCGCTCCTCCCCGTGACACTGTCAGCTTGGAGAGTAGCAGTGGCCGCGGATTTATTTCAGTTTTATTTACTGGCTGGAGTTGATCTCCAGAGGCAGAGCCTTGCTCCTGGGGCTCGCTGAGCCCTGCGCTCTTTGACAATCACCAAAACGGAGACCTCGGGAAGCGAGGTGGGGTGTTGTGAAAGGGCTTTTGGGGGTGCAAATGGTTTAAATCCACTAAGCCACAATTTGCCATCCCTTATCCAGAGGAATCCAACCGCAGCAGCGGGGAAGATGGACAGCTTGGTGAAGTTTGTTTAAGTAACCCCAATTTGCGGTGATGCATTTCTCCAGCTCTCGTACAGACGCATTAGGGGAATCTCCGAGTAGACGTTACCGAGCAGATCTGCTCTGCGGTAAATACTCCGAGTAAAAGCAGCTGAGATGGTTTATTATTTGTTATGCAAGGAAATAATACCGCTGATAAAAAAAAAAAAGCACGCTGGAATTATTCATTTTTCCACACTTGGTAGAGCTGAAATCAGCTTCACTTTTCATGCCGCTTAGTTTGGGGAATTTCAAGGAGGTGCTCAGGGTTGTATGGCTCTGTAGGGGTGTTCGTTAATGAAGTTTTGACAGATTTAAGGTCACATTTTGCACAGTTCAATTCAGCACACTTAGAAATACACAGCGGGGAGAGTTCCTCTCTCTGCGAACAGCCATATATTAGACTTTTATATACACTGAGTTTATTTTTCTATTGGCACATTTTATGCAGGAAATAAATAGCAAATTTCGGCGCAGGTCGTTGTTGAAGTAAGGAATGACTCTAAGCAGAGCTTTAGGAACAAAATCATTAACTTCAGGATGATAACCTCATCTTCAAGAGCTGTGAATCCTTTTTATGTTATTTCCAGTTACCTTAAATCAAACATGCTTTTATTTTAAAGGAAACATGTCGGGACTTTAACGGGAGTACATGAGCTTTGTGTTACCAGAGCTCTTGCGGTGCAATTTTCTGCAAACCCCTTAACATACCACACTGAAATATTTGAGGAAAGGTGAGTGGAGCAATTGGATTTTGGGTGAAGGAAACTGCCAACGGGTACATGACCTGGAGACTTGACTTTGGTAGTTGCTTCATTACTAGTGAGTCTCTCAGAATCTTTTTTTCCCCCGCCTCTCTGCTCCATTCTCCTCTCTCCTTTCTCCTCTCTTTTCTTTCCATACTTGGTATCTTGCTCAAGTGGAAAAGGAACATCACAGCCAAATCTTTTCTTTGGCATCAGTTGTCTGGGCACAGACGTTATTTTTGAGGAGCGTGTTTTTAATTCAATAAATATGCCTGGTTTAGAGGAAGCGTTTAGAGCTTAATTAGCAAAGAATTAAACCATGTTAGCGTCCTCGCTGTGAAACAATGGGCTTGGTTTTGAGAGCTTGACTGACACCGTATTTATTTGCTCTCTCTTGCCAACATGCTGTTCCGATCGTTTCGAAGTGTCGCCCTGTGACAAATGATTGAAACCAACATTGAATTTATTCGCAAGAATTTGCTTGATATATTGAAAAAAGGTCATCGTAAGCCTTCCAGTTTAAATTTTCTGGTGTTTTCCCACAAATATCTTTGATTAATGCTATTCAGTATTTTCGTCAGCAATATGAACGAAACCAAATAATTACTGATATGTAACTGGCAGTGTAATTAAATGCTAAGTAATGAAAGTTGCGGGTCGTTTTCACGCTCTGACCTAGAGTAGTAGATACGATTGACTCAGCCTGTCTCTTAATAAAGCTTGGTGCGAAGTAATGTGTTTTTCTAAGAACAAATATTCCAGAATTACTTTTTTTTTTTTTTAATACTGGTGAACTGACAGGATAAAATACTGTCCTTCACCTCCCAGACCTTTTCCTGCAGGGAGTTACGGGAAGACACAGATGAGGCAGATATTAGATGCTCCAAACTCTTCTCTCGGTGGAGGTATTTGAAATTAGGATGGGATGGCCTCTGAAAGAGATGTTCTACTTGAAAAAGCACCTCTGGTTTTCATGGAAATTGCTTTGTGTAAGGGTCCTCATGCCGTGTATGACCAGCTAGACAATGATCAGCCCTTTGTAACAGGAAAAGAAAAACCCTATGAACTGCTGGAAACTCTCTAGTGGCTGGATATGAAACATGTTATTGGAGTTCACGTTACAGCTTCGAGGCTTTTTTCTCATGGGTAATAATGAAATGGTGATCAGAATGATAATTCAGAAGTTCAGCTTAAAAAGGAATAAATTAATAGATGTATTTATTTTGGAAAAAATGTGAGCGGCCCATATTTTGGCTTTTGCCTTCAGTGTGATCTTAGTAGTTTGAAGTCAGACAGAGAGCAGCCATAAAAATGCACCGTAGAAAGAAGAGCGGCCTCATATTTTGGAGGCTTCTGCTTCAAAAAGGGGTTGCCAATAAAGGATCTAGAGGACAGGTTACATCTTCCATGTGCTTTCTCATCACTAGTTCCCGAGAGGAAAAAGCTGCAGATCCTCTCTGCAGCACTGTGAGCCATCTGTCTTCCTTATCTTTTTGGAAGAGGAACTTCCCGTCTTTTATTGCCGTTAGTATTTTGCAAAGTTTGGAAGATATAACTGAAGCCCTTAAAACTGTCTTGTAATTCGATCAAAATACTTATTGTTTAATTTTCAGCGGAGCGTAGGAAGTCTGCGGCAATATGGAGCCATCCCTGGTCCTTATATTGTCAGTCGTGTGGTTCTTCTGAAGAATTACAGGTTCGGTGTCAATTTATTTCCCCGGAAAGATAACACATCATCAGGGTCTGGGCGTTCTTATTATATATACATATGGGATAGATAAATAGAGCGCAAGGGTTACGGTGCTTTTGAGTGAGTGCTGGTTGATCTTAGCATGTTCTTCTTCAAGAACAGTTAGGTCAGTCCGTCCTTTGCTGCCGCTCCTTTTTGTCATGTCAATACTTGAATTTTTATTGCAACTGGACTGTAAAATCACTAAGACGTCTTAGTATCAGCCACCGCCAGATAGGAGCTTTTCAATCTGCTTGACCTTGGTTAAATTGAACCCGTGGCTTGAAGAGGAAGGAGTATAAAGTAGACTCATTACCATATTTCCTTTAGTATCCGTCATACTGGACTTGTTCCCTAGTGTTGACTCTTGCTCTGCTTCATCAAGTGAAATTAAGAACTACAAAAAATAACTTGATGAAAGAAAATCTCGGGTTGTTTTTTTTCTCTGCAGCTCCATTCTTCCAACACTCTGCGTTGCCTGCTCCATATTCCTTAGTAAATCCCAAGGTGATGGAGACCTTGGTTAGTGCAAGTCTCTGATGTTTTCAAGGAACTCATGAATTTCTGATACTGAAAGGTTTTGAGTTCCGGACATAAATATAGAGTCTAGTTTTCCTGGGTAAACTCATCTGTAAATTCACTAAATACGTGTTTTGCTGACACTGAGTACAGTGCATGTGTTTAGTCTTAAGGCTTCATGAAGAAAACATTGACTGTAAAGAATCAGCAAGATGGAGTTATCTTTTTTTGAAGCGAATGTGTTTATCAGCAGAGCTTCTTATCATCTGAAGGCGATGGGTTTGCTATTTGAAGGTATTCCTCTAGTTTTGCCATCAGTGATGGATGACAGGGCAGGAGGATGATAGGCAGGGATTTTCCTAACTTTTTGTTTTCCAGGAGTCATCTAAACTCAATGATTCTTAAATTTTTGGGCCCAAACTGTGCTTTTTTTTGTCAGCGTTCTAGCTAGAGCTGAAATCTCTTTTTGGGAGATTTGAGGAGATTTCAAGAGATTTCAGATATATCTCTTCAGAAATTTCAGCCAGACCTGGAATCTCGTAGTGTCACTGAAATCTTTTCTTTTCCTTATGAACAGCTCATTTCTTCCATGCAATGTTTGCTGACATGGTTACTTGCTGGCCGTAAGAACTACAGGATTTTCAGATGTAAACCTTCTATAAACAACCACTCTTTCACTGATTCAAACCCTCATTTTTTTTTTAAAGCAGCATCATTTTTATTGCATTCCTGCACTAGAAATGGGAAGAAACGGTGGAAAAAAGATACCAAAATCCCAGTGTGTCTTGGTGTTGAGCTTTTTATAGGTAGGCAAACATATGTGCTTGCCTAGATTAATAAAAAAAGCTCACAACAACAGTAGAGAGAATGTGTTTTAAAAGGTTCAAAGCTGGCAAGGCCCAGCCTGAGGAGCAGGTTTGGTTTTTTGGGGTATTTTTTTTTTTGTAAATTTCAGCTATCTCAAACCAGTTGCTTATTTTTGAAGGTCGGGGTCTACAGAAATGTTTTGAGCTCTGGGCTTCATAATTCTCAGTGATAAGTAAAATCAGCAGAGGATGTGATATGAATTGAACCATGGTTGGAAACGACACTTGAAAATTTTGGAAGAAACTGAAGGAAAACTTATTATATTTTAATATTATTTTTAAAAAAACAATTTTATTTCCTGCTCTGGCAGTTGAATTCTAAATGGGAACTATTAGTTACGGGCTAAAATAGTCTTTAAAGAAGGGAGCAGAGAAAATAGCTGGTTTTCATTATTAATCCTAATTTTATTATGGTTTCTATGGCAAGCATCTGCTGAAGAAAGGATGAAAACCAGAAATCCAGGACCTTCAGGCTCAGTAGCTTGCATGTCCCAAGTCATGAAGACTTTGAAGTGAAAATGATAGAGGGGAAAAAGGTGGAGAGGGGAGGAAAAAAACCCCACAAAACAAAGAGAAAGGCAAAGATTCAGATCAGTGAGCTCCCCCTGCAAGGGGCTGCGCTTCTGCTCCGGTTCTGATCATGGTGTAAGGAGGAGAGAGAACCTACATCTGGGCGCAATTTGCTTCCAGTGGGTAGGATGGACTTGTCTGTGCCTTAGCTCGTGTTATTGCATCTGTCAGCTCTCGTATCTCTCGCTGAAAGCTTACAGAGCTTTAAGGAAAAGAAATGTTTGGTTGATGAGACTGTGGGTCTGTATTCACGAACAATGCCAAGAGTTCACACTTCATTTTAAACAGCTGAACCAAAATGCTCTTCCTTCTGGTATTTCTAGGAGTGTTTGCAATCCAAAGTAATAGAAATACATTTATATTTCTGTCTGAAGGTGTTAAGGAATGTTTTCCTATTCTGAAGGGGGATGGGAATAGTGACACAAGGGGCTCTTTTTGTGCTTGCTTTTTAATTTAGACAAGCTGTCTTCACCACGCAGTGTGGTCATCTTTGAGGCAACAAGGTTTGGGCCGTGAAGGCTTGCAAAGATCAAGCCTGGTCACCAAATGTGCTCGAGAGCATCGAAGCATTCTCAAAGCCACGCATCTCAAAGATATTTTCAAATATCTTACTGCCATTTCCTAAAATATTCTGATTTTTCTTGCTGAACATTTTTCACTAGGTCTTCTCTGTATCTGTGCCTGGAATTGCAAGCTGAAAGAGCAGAAACTGAGCGAGCTGCTCTGTTCCAGCTCTGCAGTTGCTTAGGCTTGCAGGGGAAATAATTGCGCAATGTTAAGAGTGGGCTCCAGCTCCACGAGAGCTAAAGATCTTGTCACTGTCAAGACAATGTTTTTCTGCTGACAGCAAGCAAAAACAGATGACCCAATGTAGTTTTTCTAAATACTCCCAAGAATTATTTTGGAATAAGAGCTTTTTTTGGTCTGCTCATTTAGGCACTGGCTTTTCAGATTCTTTTCAGCTTTGACTTGGACTCTCACTAGTCTGAGGTAGCTTGAGAGGACGCTCCATGGCAGGTCTTTCCATACTGTTGTGCTATGTGAAAGGGAAGGGTGGCTTCCAGCTGCTCGTTCTGTGTGTGTGTGCGTTAAGAGCGTGAATTAATCCGTTTTGTTAGAAGCAAAGTTTATTATTTTTCAGTTGAAGCATATTCAGTTACCTGGTTTCGAGCAGTAAGGCAGGATGTTAGAGAAGCCCAGTGGAATTGGGAAGAGAAGTTCATTTTCAGAGTGGATTGTTGGTGTGTGGTTTTTTTGGTATAATTCTTTTATTTTAAGGTCAGGGGCAGGTAAAAATTACCAAGTGAAAGTGTTGGTTTGGAAGTCAAGTGAGCAGCCAAAGAAAAGCAACAGACTTGCACCTGCCCCATCTGCGAAAGACTCTGCTCCCCAGCTCCTCCGCAAATCCATCTTACGTAAAGCCTTTGATTATCACTAGGACACTAATTGGCTTGGTATGAGAACATACAACAGAGATATTGGATCTTCTGCATGGCTAGCAGGTCGAGGGAGCTGATTCTGCCCCTCTGCTCCTCTGGGGAGCCCCCCGTGCAGGGCTGGGCCCAGCTCTGGAGGCCTCAGCCCAGCAGAGACAGGGACCTGGTGGAGCGGGGCCAGAGGAGGCCCCAGCAATGCTGGGAGGGCTGGAACCCCTCTGCTGGGAGGCCAGGCTGGGAGAGCTGGGGGGGTTCAGCCTGGAGAAGAGAAGGCTCCGCGCAGACCTTCTGGGGGCCTTGCAGGGCTTCAAGGGGCCTGGCAGAAAGATGGGGACAGACTTTGGAGCAGGGCCTGTGGGGACAGGACAAGGGATGACAGCTTCAAGCTGGAGGAGTGTAGATTTAGATTAAAAATTCAGAAAACTTTGTCACGCTAAGGGTGGTGAGACACTGGCCCAGGTTGCCCAGGGAAGCTGTGGATGCTCCATCCCTGGATATGTTCAAGACCAGGTTGGACAGGGCTTGGAGCAACCTGGTGTAGTGGGAGGTGTCCCTGCCCATGGCAGGGGGGTCAGAATGAGATAATCTTAAAAATTCCTCTCCTACCCAACCCAATCTCTGATTCTCCACAGTGTCTGCTCTCACAGGAGCTCTCTTGAAGTGCACTGGAAGGTGTGTAGCCAAGGGCATAAAATAAACCAGGGAAGCTGATACTGTTCGAAGTTTTAGGCTTCTTTGTTATACACCAGTTTGTAGGTGAGAATTCTGGGCTTATTCAGTCACTTACAGTCATTCTGAAGTTTATAGTTCAGAAATAAATGAGAAAAAAATACATTTAAGACCTGCAGGTAATGAATAGGACAGCCCCTGATGTGGTTCCGACAGTATGTGTCCTGTAGTTCCAAAATAAATACTGTAGGACGAGGGAATTCTGCTTATTCCTATAAAAATAAACCATACCATCCTTTTGTAGTTTGGTGCTGACTGTATCTCAGAACACCCAAGATCCCTATAAAATCCTGACAACACCCCTAAGGGTCATTTCTGGAGGTCACCTCTTTTGCCTCCCACACTCCCTGGAGAAATTCTGGTCTACCCACTCCTGCCTGGCCACCCACCCGCAGATCAGCTGAGAAATCAAGACTTCGTTAAGAAAAACCTTTGTTAAGAATGTTTTTTTTTGTTCTTTGTTCTCTTTCCTTCATTTGAAAGATGCCTTTTGTTCGCTGCGGTTCAGATACCAGAGCTTAAAAACACATATGTAGAAATGAAAGCTCAGTATGGATATTTTAGCTGCGTTTTTAAAATGTGTCAAAATAACATGTCGTTATTTACATGCACGTAGTTTATTCTGGTTTGTGTCTCCAGAAGTAAATTAGTAATTTAAATTAGTAAATTAGTAATTTAAATTAGTAAATTAGCAAATTAAAATTAGTAATTAGTAAATTAAGATTAGTCCCAAGACTAATTGTAATTTAATTTTAATTTGAAGATCACAAGAACATCTTTAAGCAAGAACTTGTAGGTGGATCAACCTGGTTTTGAAGCCTATAGGGCACTTAGTCTTCACCTAGCAAGTGCAGATGTGCTTAGAGTAGACATTAATTCGCAGTAATTCTTAAATCTACACCTTTTTATATGATAGGAATATAACCATTACTGACAAATATAAAATTCTGACACTGTGAGAAATCAAATTGCTTTGGCTATGAGGAGGAATATCTTGGATCTGTGTGTTTGTGTAGCAGTAAAAACATTCCTGGGTGACATTGCTGGACATTATCACACCCTGAGTGCAACCTGCCCAGCCTGTCCCACTTAGTCTTTGCAATAATCGTTAACAAAATTAAGAATCTCTCAGGCAAAAGATGACGAGCACGCAGCGTGGGAACCTTTCCCGATGCGTACCACGTCCCCGCGGAAACCCACACGATCTAAAGCGACTGTTCCCGATAGACAAGTTTCCTTGTGCTTCTTCTCGACGGTCTTTAGATTCCCATCTGGTTTGAGTTCCACGGTTCCTAACGCGTTTCTGATGGTGGTTGTTTACAAGCTGCTTTCTCTGTCGCTTGCCCCGCAGGTGTTGCAGGGTGCTCAGCTCATAGCGGTCGCCTCCGCCGAGCCCGCGGCGGGCAGTGTTGATGGATCCCCGCTCCAAGGAAGTGATATCCAAGTCCAGTATGTGCAGCTGACGCCGGTGACAGACCATTCTGCGACTAATCAAGTACGTATCTAAATAATATATCTGCATCTTTTCTGCCATTTGAATGTACTTAACTTGATTGAAACGTCTCTCAGATGCAACGTGTCCGCAAATACTTCAGTCCCAACACGATATGAGTGTTGCTGCAGGGATTGTGCCTTATTCCTTATAAATCCTTGCTGGCCCCGTGCAATTACTAAAGCATATTGGCACCAGGTAGCGTGAGGTGTTCCTCGTGCTGCTGTCCTCACTCCAGGCCTGGGAAATTCTCACATTTACCTCCCACAGACTTTCTCCTGGGTCTGTTCCTCGTGCCTGTCCCTCCCTTCTCAGCTGACACCTCCGACAGGCAGGAGGTTCCGGAGCAATGTTATAAACATCGGCATCCATCTCCTGCAGGACTGGCAGCCACTGGAGGAGTTGCTTTTCTCTTCAGGGACACTTTGCACTGCGTTAGGTTTTTAATATTGTGGTTAACCACGGAGATTTATACAAAGCTGAAGAGAAGCAGAGAAGGAATGTGAAAGGAGAAGGGTATGAAAGGAAAAATACACACAACTAAAAATAAGTTTGCCATAAATATTTCCTCAGTTTACACAAACTTGGGATCTGCTAATGAATTGGAGAAAGCGACTTGGTATTTGCGTTACTCTGAGTTATGTGGATAGTTCAATAGCTTTGGTTTTTTGGGCTAGAGTTCTGGAATTGTCCTACATCACCTTAGAAAGTTCTCTTATCTGAAGGGAAAAGTCTTATCTGAAGGAAAAACTCCCGGTGAAGCTGTACTGACACTTCCATCTGTTTTCACGTGCTTCTTTGTCAAAGTGCTAAGATGTTCTCAATGATTTTGTATCCGTTTATCAATCAAAGCTTATAAAAGTGGCGTTATTCATCCACCTGAGTCAGATGCTGTGCCCTACACAAATCCCACGTTTGAAACACCTCAAGTGTGAATCTGTTTCATATCCGAAAACAAGAGGTCAGGTTTCTGTCCTTTTTTTCTTGAAAGCCTTGAAATTTCCTTGAAATTTGGAAGCAATCAGACATGTAACGCTGAAGGTGGGAGTGATTCTGTTTGGAAACGAATCCCTTCTCCAGCCTGGTTTGAAATCAGATGCATTTTTGAGGATTTAGGCTTAGTTGGCTTCTTATCGTGGCTCTGTAGAATTCTTACCTACCGCAGCTTGAAAAAACCTAGAGATACAGAATGTGATGATGACAAAGAACATTTGGATTCACTCTATGCTCAAATTCATATGCTGGTGGTAAATTTTTGTTAGATTTGAGGGGGGGGAAAAACTCCCATGGTTCCAAATCTAAATCTAATCTACTTCTGGTCGGAATGCTGGAGAAATACCAGCATGGCTGTTGTCGCTATTATTTGATTTCTGTATTACTTCAGTACAGTTTTCCTCTAATGGGATAGAAAACTTTGATGCTCTCTTAAAATCTTACCTGCTCTCAAATTCAACGGTCTGATAGGATTATTCACCACACCACTAATTGATTTTATTTTTGACCGTGCCACTAATTTATTTTATTATTCACCACAGCCCTAAATTATTGAACATTTAGGTAAATACCAAATTACGTATAAGGTTGAACAGGAAAAAATCTTGTGTGCAGTGACCAGCAATGAGGCAAACAGATGAAGCAGAAATAATTTGACGACAAAACCTTAATTTAGGAGCAACGCATTATAATTTTGAACCTCCAGTATTTTCATTTAATACATAAATGGTGACTGTGCAATAAAACCTAAAGGATGGGAAATCTGGTTGAGTTTCCACCCTCGTGCGGGGGATCATCTTGCAGATACGAGGCTGAGAACATAAAGCAGGGCTTCAAGTAAGACTTTTTTCACAAGTCCTGCCGCAGAAATAATTCTCTATCCAGGGTGTTACATAAAGCATCTATTAACTGTATTTATGGAAGGAAAATCCATCAAGGGCAGATCTCTGGAATCTGTGGGAGCGTACAGGAAAATATCATTAAGCGCTTGCCCTTTTCTCGTAGTTTATCTCTGTTCGTGATATTGGCTGCCATCAGGGGAAGGCTTCTTGGGTGTGAGGGACTTTCTCCAGGCCAATACAGCTGCTCGGAAACACAATTCGTCTTAGAGCTCTAAAGATGGAGGCTCTTTCCTAATCCAGTTTTCCTTACTCCAGCGAACTTGGCTAAAAAGGCAGCTCGCTGTGGGATTATCCTTTCGCGGCGTTGTCAGGCTACCACGAGGCAGTAATTTAATTTTTAAGGAGACTTCCTTCGAAAGCTTAAATCAGTTGTGTTTACTTTAAATTCGTTCGCGGAGGACTGTTTTCGCTTGGCAAGTGAGTAGAGTCAGGCCTGTAGGAAGAGTTTTATTTGAGAAGAAGCCGGCTATAGTAGCACTATTCTTATTTTACACAAAATACAGAAAGACCACAGGGGGTAAAGTCAGCAGGGTTAGACCCTGTCCTGTGCCAGCTGGGGAAATGCTGAGCACAGGGCAAGCAGGTAATTCTCCTCACCTTACCTGCAATAGTTCTGTCACTCCAGGACTTTCTGCTGTGTTTTCTATGATTGCCTGTCATGGATTTTCATAGAATCATCGAATCCTTTAGGTTGGAAAAGATCTCTAAGCTCAGGGAGTCCAACCACTAACTCTACTCTACCAAGTCCACCACTAAGCCGTGTCCCTGAGCACCACATCTCCATAGCTTTGAAACACGTCCACGGATGGTGACTCCACCACCTCCCTGGGCAGCCTGTTCCAATGCCCAACAACCCTCTCAGTGAAAATTTTTTCCTACTGTCCAGTTGAAACCTCCCCTGGTGCAGCTTGAGGCCGTTCCCTCTTGTTCAAGCATTAGTTACTTGTGAGAGGAGACCAGCACCCACTTCTCTACAATGTCCTTTCAGGGAGTAGTAGAGAGCAATAAAGTCTCCCGTCAGCCTCCTTTTCTTCAGACTAAATAGCTTTGGTTCATCAACCGCTCCTTGTAAGACTCGTTCTCCAAGCCCTTCACCAGGTTAATTGCTCTTCTCTACACATGCTCCAGCTCCTCAAGGTCTTGCTTGTATTGAGGTACCCAAGACTGAACACAGTTCTCAAGATGCAGCCTCACCAGTGCTGAGTACAGAGGGACAATCACCTCCCTGGTCCTGCTGGCCACACTATTTCTAATACAGGCCAGGATG
>WEIS01092275.1:0-10808 GCA_013389965.1 Todus mexicanus
TATCAGCAGGTTTTCCAATGTGTGTAGCACTCCATGAATTTGATTGCATAATCACTTTTCCATATAAAAGTTAAGTCCTATTTGAATCAGTCATGTTCCTTCTAAGCTTCTTAGCATTAGACTTGTGTTGACCTAGAGCCCACTCCATGAATGTTTCCTAAATAACATTATAACAGAAAGGCAAAAAGTTAGTGAATGTAATTAGCTTCCATTCCCTTTTATACCAATCTAAACCAGAATTAACTTAAAATTAACTAATTGGTATACATTAACATTAAAAAAGTCAAAATCATGCCAGTTTTCAATAATGACAATAATTAAATTTGTACCACAATAATTCACTGTACATTCCAATCTGTCCTCTGAGAACAGAAGCAATTTCCTCAGTGATCTTAGGAGGAGGACAACCAAGATCATACTTTTATATTCTTTTTAAAGGATTCATGATAAATTCATTAGCAATGTTTTCTTATATCTGAAATCTGTCTAGCTAGATTTATTACAAAAGTTTTGAGTAGTTTAGTAGGGGAAAGTTCTTTAGCCCTGCTCATAACTTTTTTTATCTATTAATTATTAAAATGGGGTAAAAACAAGAGTAAAAAATACAAAAATGCCTAAATGCCTGCTTAGCAGTACAAATATAAATTGATTCTTTACCTCTAAGTTAAATACTGCTCAACACTATCATTGCTTTTAAGGCAGCACGCATAATTTCAGTGGAAATATTCTCATGGGTGTAATAAAGATGCCTTGACAATATGCTTAAAAGTCACAAATTGGCTGCTTGCCTGAAGTTACACGAATTTCTCTGTCACATCAATTAAATACATTTTCCACGAAATAACAGTTTTAATTTGAAATTACCATGGGAATTGCTGGTGCAATTTTTTTCGTAAAGGAAAAAAATTAACTACATTGTTTCACACATTTTAAAATGCCTTACCGTTCCGTAAGCACAGGAAGAATGACAAACATTTTTTGTAACTAATATATTATGTCAGTTTAACCCTGATTTTTTAATATCAATTATTTATGAATAGGAATTAGCATTCTGAAATTTGTTGGTTCTTCATTCACAAATACTCTGAAGTAAAAGTACACTATCCTGTTAAAGAATTGCAAGCCATGTACTACAGTTGTTCTATATTCAATGAAATTGCCATTTGAACAGTAACACTGTTCAAATTGCAGCTCCAAAAAAATTCAAACAGCTTTTGAGTTTCAAGCTCTTCCATCTGCAAAAAAAATATTTCAAAGCAAACACACGCACCAAGACAGATCCCTGCGGAAAAAAGCCTGTATAACTTCACAAGAAAATATGACTTGCTGTCTCTGACTGCCCGCAGTAGCGCATCCAAACCCACAGCCTCATTCTAGATACACTACAGAACTTTGTTTTAGAAGCAAAATCCATAGAAAGGACAAGAAATATCTGCACTGTTTCAGAATAATTAGAGCCTATATGCAAAGATACAGCAAGGGTACAGTAAAAGATGAATTTGGGGAAATTAAAGACATTTTCAACAAAGTTGAAGATCAGCAAGAATGGCATAAGCTTTACAAAAACTAAATTCTGTGATAAGCCATGATATATTTGATATTGCCAGTTCTCTCATTTTCATCTTTACAGTCTTCACACTTCAATAGCACAAAGTTTTGGTCTCAAAAATGCAGTAGATATGCATCTCCGATCCAAACTGACATTTGATTACCTACAATACTCAGAATAGCACATGAGGTTGTAGACAATCCACTACTGCTGAAACCCTCAACATATCTATGGATCACTGGTGGTTCACAGAGTTTGCACATGGCATTCAGTTCCATAGTCTTCTTTTATTTCATGTTTTTCATTAGCTGGAAGTATTTTCCAATATTTTGCAAGCAATCATCATAGCTGCCCCCAGAGATGCTGCAAGAGTACAAATGTAAGCCTTGCAATGTAAGGAAACAGTACTCCTCTAGTTTGCCCTCTGTGCCTTATTTACCAGCATTTGAGAACCGGGGTTCTCAAACTCTGACTCTCTTCAGCTTCAGTTTTCACTAAAAACAATTTCATTGAATGATACAGAAACCAGAGTCTAACATCATGAGTTACGGTTTGTTTCCTGTAGGTACTGTCACAACGCTTGTACCTCCTCCCACAGTATAGGTTTCTTCAGGGCTTTCCTGACACGTTACTTTGGATTCTGTAGATTTCCTGTGCTACGAGACTTTCCTAACCAGCATTTACTCAGTTTACACATCAAATTTGTTAATCCCTCCATTAATAAGCAGGCCATTTTAGGAGTACAGACTAAGTACTACTATAAGCATTACAGGAATAATTTCCTTTAAAAAATATTCAGTATATTTGTGACTTCGCAGATCTCCAAGTATCTATGATGATGATCGCTGTTATAGATTAGTTCTCTAGTTCAGATAGTAATATAGAGAAGGAGAGAAGCTAAAACATGAATCACAGGGTATCACCTCAGAGATGATGCATAGCCAAGCAAGGGGAAATAAATAAAATCTTCTAAGGCTCAGGAAGGGGAGACACTGTTTTAGTAAACAGCTTTCTTTACTCAAAAAGTGCAGAGAGCATATAGATAGTAATGAAATAGACAGTTTTACACTAAATCACATTTTTGTATGAGTAGTAAAGGCCAAATTGCCAGTTACAGTCAATAAGACAAGAGGAACTTACGTCCCTTTCCCCTATGGCTCTGATCCAGCAAGACAGTTAAGCATATGCTTAACATTGAGTCTTGCAGGACACTCTTAAGTGCTTTGCTGGAGCAAGGCCAAAATACAGGAGCCAGATACAGTTCCCATGTTTAGGTTCCTTCAGCCAAATCAAGAGGAACAGAGGGAAGGAGACGGTGAACTGAGAGATATTTAGTTCTACCTTGCAACAATACACCACAATTTGTATAGGTCGGCACTTCAGAATGCAGATAGGGTGCTACTGTGATAGAATGTTCGCAGCAAGTATTAGCACTGAGCAACGCAACTGCTGTTTATGAAGATGCAATAAGTATGTTATTGTTTACAGTTTTAGACATCAAGCACAGGTCTTAAACACCACCACTAGCATGTGAATTTAAATGTCCAAGACTGGGCCCATAGCAATCCTCCCACAGCTTCTTTGACCTCACCCAAGCCCTTTGTCAGTTGTTTGCATTAACCCCCAAGGGGTTGCTTGGCTTGGGTAATTTCAGGTAAGATATTCTCACCTCTGATTCACAGGCCACTCCACACATTTATCCACAGATTATTGGTTATCACCTGCTGAGGAAGGCTAGTCTTCAGAGAGGCAGCAACAGCAAAGTGCTCTTTGCAGGAAGGTGAAATGAGTTTGTGTCAGTTTTAGAGCTTCTTTCCATCCACGTTGGGTGAAAGTCAGTTATACTATCTGCCCTGTGAATTAATTCTCTGTTCTTGTGAAAAACAAATATCTGGCTGGCATGTCAGTTTTGTTGGGACATAAATTCACACTAAAGCGACCGAGAAAAAAATTAGTGTGGTCATGACACAAGGATGATGCAAAAAGTCAAGCAGTGATCACACTAACTATACATTATTAAATAAAGTGTGTGAGACAGTCATTTTGATTGTGAAATACTTATAAACATGCTAGAAAAGTGGGTGAAGAAAAATGCATCACTCAATTTAAACTTTTAACACAAGACTAGTGATTTTGTCAGGAGTTCCCTTTCCAAACCTCCCTCAGCAAGCAGAAAATGAGGTCTTACGATTCTTATCCTACCAAGATAATGATCCACAGACAGAACTATCAGACCAGTACTTCCAGTTCTGCTCTAGAGAACAATAACCTCAATTTCTAGTTGTGGTTCCTATTTATGAGTTCTTAGAAACATCTAGTTAGCAGAAGTTATTTCATTTATTTCCTCTCATCATAGTGAGTGCCATCAAAGATCACAATGTGCCCAGTATGCACAGATAACCTATCTAGCAAGAAACCATTGCTACGTATGGTATAAATAATTAGCAATTCAAGCTCATTGGTGCCATAGTAGATACCTCTGCTAAAGTTAAAATAACCGTATAACACTTGTAAACTACTCAAATTAACCAAACTCATTCACCTATTTGTCCAGTTTCACCCAAGGAGCAGACAAGTTTCTCAGAGTAAAGTTCAAAAATAGAGTTTCCCCAATAGAAAATCTGAGCTAAAAGATTTCTGCTTTCTCCCATGCTCATTACCACACCCTGAGCTTTCTAGGTCAGACCGTTCCACGGATGCAATCAGCAGCCCAACCACACTCTCACCAGCACACTGAGTGGGCAGAAGGTCTAAGTGCCCAGGAGCAGACTTGTTGCTGAGCTGTACAAGGGATTACCCATTCATAGGTTGGGGCTTCCTAAAATTAGTGCCTTGAGTAATTCAGTTAGCCTCTGGTAACAAAATTGGTAGAATCCAATCCAACTAACTTGGGTAGCTAACTGCATCTGAATTTTAGGTGCCTCTTGAACCAGTCCTTCTGAAATAAATTCCATATATAGCCAATGGCAAAGGTAGGTGCCTTTGAGAGCCTCCTGAGGGACAGCCTAAATTAGGCAGGCAGGATCTCCCTCTGGAATTGCTTTTCTAGGCATTTATCTCTCCCTATTGAACATGGAGGGAATTTAAGCACTTAAGAGAACTAGTTCACTATGTGCTCAAAACATAGTGCTAATTAGCTACCTATGCCTGACTGGAACACACACACACACACCCCAATTTCGATTCCAAATAATTTATCTTAAAGACCAGCATTACATTATGCCCTACTAACATTTAAAAAAAAGAAAGAAGCATAAAAGCATGTGTTGTGTGCTGCAAACAGATCAAGAGTTCAGTAAGAGAACACGTAAAATAGAATGTCAGGACCTTACCTTACCACCAGCCTCAGAGAACTCCAGCACTCCCGCAGCAATAAGCCCAGTGCTCTAGGAAAAAAAAACAAAACAAACAGAGAAAGCACTTGTAGCAGTGAGCAGGGCAGGTTGTGTAGGTGAACATTACCAATTGTAAACGTGACACTAGGTAAGAAGTTGGTTCTCTTGGCTGTTCCCCTGAGCACCAGCTGTGCTCCAGCTCCCTCTGCCTTAGGGCCAAACTAAGGTGCTCTCTAGAAACTTTTTGTAACTCGATTACTACAACACAAGGCTTAGACTGGAAGCAAAGCAAAACTAAAGTCATAGCAGTTCCAGTATACATGTAAAATCTCAATTTTTCTCTTGCATAGTGGAGGTGTCCCTACTATAGATAGAACTAGATGACCTTTAAGGTCCCTTCCAACCTAAAACATTCTATGATAGCAAAACACATCCCCTCCAACAGCAGCAACCCAAGAGGGACCTGCACTAAAACCATAAGGCAAAGACCCTGAACTTGAGCAGAAAATAAGTTCTTACGGGATGGCAGAGCTGCCACACCATGGTATCAGCTGGGCACTGGCTGTGCCCTGTGCAAGTTCCCCAAGGCCGCACCAGGACTGAGGAGAGGCCCTGGGGCTGAGGCACCAGGAAGGTGTTTAACCAGGCAAAGAGCTTCTTCAAGGGCAAGGGGAGAAAGTAAGGCCTGGGAGGATTTAGGAGTGGCCGCAGGGCAGAGGAGGAGGCACTAGGTGCGTGACTGAGAGCAGCTAAAGCCAGGCTAGGTAGTGGCTAGAAGGCAGAAACCCCCCTCATGGGCACTGCTCCCACTCAGGGGGCCAGCACTGGGCCTCTTCCAGAGCAATGTCTCCCCTCCTGCTCCAGCACACCCAGACACAGGTATTTTTGATCCCAAACCAGCACCATCCATTAGGTTACCACCTACCTACCCTTCATGCCTGAGGGTCACCCAGAGAGGGAACCATCATGAGCTGCCACCTCCACTCACAGCAGCCCTGTGAGCAGCATAGAACCCAAGCACTCAAACCAGTACCCTGGGGGAAGCAAATCAGCAGCAAACACAGCTGCAGGTAATAAACTCCATCAGCTGAATAAATGCAAACAGCTGGGGATAAGGCAGAGAGAGGGCATAGAAAATGGAGAGCNTCCTCCAGCGCCGGGTGGTGTTGGGTGGCTTTCTTAATTTCACTTTGCTTCTCTCATCTGCAACAGATAGATAATACTTCCCAGCTCTGCAGTGGTGCCAGGTTTGATTCATGAATGTTTTAAAGCATTCTGCGATTTTCACCCTGAAAGGTGCTTGAGAACCATAAATTATTACTTTAATATAGATAATAGTTTTCATCTCATGAATGTTTTACAGCACTACTCCAAATTCATGCCTGATAGAACTCTAATAACTTGAGCAGACTTAAACTAGGGATAAATTTGATACAGTATATGAGGCAGCAAAATGAAATTTAAAAGTATGAGACCGAGGGCTTACCAAGTGGTGTTGCACACACATCAATGTCAGAAACCTACCCCACTGCCCACTTACCTAGAGAAAAAATATCAGCTCATCATGGCACTCTTAAACCTGTTAAGGCTTAATTCATCATAAAAATGTCTGCTTCATGTCAAAACCAGATTTTTCTAATAAATGTTATTGCTATACATACGTCGTTTGTACTTATTGAGAATTAATAGACTTGATCATGTATTTGCTATATGCTTTTGACCCAGATATTTCGATTGAAAGAAGTTTAATTTTCATAGGAACAATCCTTTTAATAAGAAACTCCTACAGCTTCCAGTCCTTAGTCATGGGAGCATAAGACACAGGATTAGGAGGGATCCTCTGGGCTGCAGGTCTCTTCTCAAAAGCAACTACATCATAAATAGCAATGTAGAAGCTCATCAAATGCCATTTTAAACAGGTAGGCTTTTTATTCCCCTACCCTAAAAAAATAGACTGTTCGTACACTTCACTGCTGTGATAGCAAGAATGAGTCTTTTAATTCCCAGTTCTCTTTGTTGTTGTGCCAGCCTTTCTCTATACCTGAGATAACTTTCCTCTGCCAGTGTCATCTAACCGTTCTCCCTTTATATATACATGAAGAACAATTATATTCCTACTCAATCTTCATTTTGTTAGCCTAAGCAACTCAAACTCTCTGTCTCCCTGTAAAATAGGTGGTGCATTCCTCTAATCATTTTGGTGGCCCACCTCCGATGAATTTAGTGTATATTATCACAAAGTAAAAGAGTCAGAGAAGAGGAACCTATTTGTTTTCTAATCAAACAAAAATGCTTCTAATGCAGCAGAAAGAGGACACAACTTAGTAAAAATTAAATCTTGGTGTTTGCTGACAAAATTGATGAAGTGGATGTTACCACCAATCTTCTCTGATGGTATAGATTTATGAAGGTACTTTGAACAACACACTGCTGGTATCAAACTAACGAAGGCCTGTTGCTGAGCAGGTCTTCCTTATATAAACAACGTAATAAATTTCTAGGGATGTGATAACCAGCTTTGCAAATAAAAAATATTTGCCAGACATCTGCTACTTCATACAACCGTGGAGAAAATCAGATCTTTGTGGATTCTAGTCTCCTTCCCCTCCACAACTCTGATTCTGAGTGTTATTGCTGGTCTTCCTAGAGTTTATCCTCTTACCCCTACAATAGGTTTGGGCAATAAATTGCCTTTCCAGTTGCTCTTCAGATTTTCCATTCTTTGGTATCTCCAGTGGATGATCTTGGCTGTCTTGGATCTCATAATCCTTCTTCATTCCCTTCTTCTCCCATTCTTTCCTACTAAACTTCCATGGAATATAATGGGAAACGTGATAAACATCCGAATCTTATGGGATAATGTACCCTACTGATACACTTCTATAGACACAGAAACAGGCTATTTCCTGTGAAGTCTCTACATTTACAGTAATTCCTATAGAACCTCTTCTTTATTCCCTCCTCTCCCCCTCCAAATGGTTCAGGCCTTTTCTATATGCTGTTAGTATATCACAGAATAGATCACTGAAGATCCAGCTGATCCAGAAGCTTTAATAGCTGGATACCAGCTGGAGTTTTGCTAGATCCCACGTTCACTCGCATATGCAACCTGTTGCAAAAGAGCAGCAGCCATTACTAATGCTAGCTCCTAGGATGGGATGGGTAAATGCCAAAAAACCCCCAACCTGTATTCCAGCCATTTTTGCTCATATCTGGATTTGATCATAAAGAAACTTTTGAAATAATAAACATAATTTGGACAAGAATTAACTAGACATCCACCTTAATTTTTTCACCAATAGAAATTAATAAGGACTGTCACCAAATTGTAAAGGTCCTTTTAAATCTTAAATATCAGTATTAGGTAAAAATACAGGCCTGGACATAATGTGAGCACTCTAGAGGCACTGTTAACGGAAATCAAAGGTGTGCAGTTGGTATAAATGCAACCTCCAATCAAGCATTGAGATTTACCAACTTAAGCAAGTAAGTTCTGTGCATTCAGTGACATGGCAGCCTGGACAATCAATTCAGAGTTTTAAACCCACAGGATTAAGTCACCTGTAAGGTGCATCTGCAGTCTGTGTTTAGCATGTGCAGAATTAGAGTTTGGGACAGTGTCATTGCCAGATTCCTAAATTAAGTACCCACATTTGCACATTCTGCTACACACAGTTGGGCAGGCACTCACTCATCTGTCTTCCATGTTACTCATGTAAATTGGTGTTTCAGTGAAAAGTGTAACATCCTGGGCAAATGCGTAAGTGCACATATTATACAGTCAGTCAGAATTAGTCACCAGCTTCAATGTTTGATACATTAGAATAATGAGCTTTTTGTTTCAATAGCTCCAGAAATTTCTTGCAACGTTGTAATACAGAAATCAAGCACAGAACAACAGTGACTCTAAGCTGGTTTGCTGCAATAACTTTAGAGGCTGTCCTGCTACCGAGTAGCTAAATGCTGGTAATTAATATAAAATGAGGATGTAGATGCCTTTCTTTTTGCCAGTTATTGTCCTTGTTAGCATCATACATTTAAAATTTCAAATAGATCTGGGAGAAAATTTTGAAAATTGAACAATGGATAAAGAGTGAGAACAGAATGGAGAGAAGGAGAGCAGAGAGGATAAAAGTAAAGCTGAAATAGCTCCGGATGAAAACAACAGAGGGAAACCATGTTTTTACATTACTAAAGATAAAGTAAATGCAGGCCACACTATCAGACATCCATCCAGCTCAGCATAGGTCTTGATCCCCCAATCAGAGGTAGATTGCAGAGAGAAGACTTTTATTTCTGAGACTGTTTTACTGATATCTCTTTTTAATCCCTAATACACAAAATAACCTGTAATATAGATACTTCTTTTAGGTAGCAGAAAACCAACGCGTTCATGCGATCCCAATAAAAAAGGAAAACTGCACATAAATAAAAACTGTATTACGAGTCTTCACACCATCAAAACTCACGCAGGAAGTTCATACATTCACCAGGCTCCATCCACTGTCATTCACATGTCTTTGTATTGCAGAGAAGTGTTTTCTGTCTCAGCAGGTTATTGTTTAATGGGCTAATGGACTTTTGCTAGATGAAATAGTATTGCGCAAGTTCTGTGGGGATGCATGTTCCTTGTGGGGGAAAAAAAAAAAAAAAGAAAAAAGAAAAAAAGACCACTTCCAAATACTGAAAAAAGCCCTGCTTAGTCTCCTGATGATAAAGAAGGCCAACTTCACCCATTGTTTTGAAGAGAGTTACACCAGGCCTCGGATACTTTAGCCCTATAAGCAATAGTATGCAATAATTGCTATGGAAAAATCACCTTGTTGCTTTATTTTTGTGCAATTTGTAAAACTGGAATATCATTTTTCCCAAAAAGTTTTGTGTGGGGTTTTTTTTTATTATTTTAAGCCCAGAACTCTTTGTACATTTTCTAATTGCAATATCTTACTCTCTCACAATCAAAAATGAAGTACATTATATTGTGAGAACATGTTTTTATTTCTTTAAATTCTGCATCCCAACAACACTCTATGACCCTGGGTTTTTTTGTTGCTAGCTGGTGAATGAGCAACAAGAAAGCAGACCCCTTCTGAGCCCCTCCATTGATGACTTTCTCTGTGAAACTAAACCAGAAGCTGTTGCAAGGCCTGTAACATCAAATACTGCAGGTAAACAAAATTCTTTACTATCTCTCACTAGAGAGAAATAATTTTAATTTTATATTACTTACCGTACATTTTTGTCAAGTGATTTCCTAATTTGTTACTATTTGAACAGAATTAGGAGCTGGCATTAAATTACAATTACCTGATCTATTAGTAGAAAAAACTTTGTTACATTCAAGGGCTAAATCTGATGTTATCCACATCACATGTATTCTAGCAGATATCTGGGGCTAAATTAAAGGAAATTTGTTTAAGTTTGACAGAAAGCACATATCAATTTGACCAAGCTTGGTTTTGCAAAATGTTAACCTATGGGAAATCCACATTTAGTCTGGTTTTAACCAAGCCCATTCCTTACTCTAGAAAGATTTTATTTAATAAAAGCTTGGATTGGATGTCAGAGAAAAGGGAAGAAATATCAAGGTAGTTTATCCAGGCTGAGCTCAGACACTGTATTAGTGAAAGGATCTAAGACATTTCTTAGCTCCTTTGTAATATAATGAGACAGTACAGCAGATAAGAAAAAGTTAGAGTGAATCCTGAAAGCCTTTTGAATTACATTGAATTATATTTCAAGTATATTGTGCTTTGGAAGTGTTTTCAGAAATTGGCCTCCTCCTATTCAGTATTTGTGCAAAGATAATCAAAGCTGCTGAGCAGATCTACTGAGATACAGTAAAATCAGCATATCACTACTATGTTCTATTGCTGTCTCATGAAGTGACTTGGCTTGTTAGAAGACATTTAATTAAAATCTAT